>PVJH01047059.1:0-11526 GCA_004026705.1 Nesogale talazaci
TGTCCCATAGAAACTCACAAAACTCACGTGGTACTGTTAAAATCCAAAATCTGAAGGTCAGGGAGATGCCAGCACCAGAAGTCAAAGATACTCCCAGGTCACCGTAGTTCCTCTTGCTTCTATCAAACTCCCTCAGAAAAGTCTGACTTTCCAGGTAATGTAGATAGGATATAAAAGGGAAGCATCCAAGGAAAACAAAACATGTGGCCTGGTTCAGACCCCATTCTAAGGTGGGATCTTAAAGATACCATCAAGAAAACAAAAAGAATGGTGCTATTCATACTGTTGGCCAAGGTCAGGTCTTGATCCCATCATTAGCAGAGAATGCCCACCAAAATGGGCTTATAACTTCAAGCTATACTCCAGAGATTATAACACATAAGGGATTATAGCGGGAAAGGTTGTACTATTTGATGTTAACACCGATGCCCTATGTGGGCATAGAGGCCAAGGATTAGGGAAAGGCCTGCCCGCCTGAGGAGGGACTGTCCTGTCTGCATATTTGCAGTCTGAGCATCTGTAGCCCATCAAGCTCCTCAGTGAGACCAGTGCTCGTGAGTATGGAGTGTCGGAGAGTTGTGTGGCATGGCACTGAATTATTGGACCCAGAGGAAAGAAGAGCATGCGATGGGTGGCACAGTGGGTGTCAGAGTTGTCTGACTGAGGCCTTCCCTGCTGGTGATTTTTCTTCCCCTGGTGAAGTTAGAGGAAGTCGCACTCCACTGCCATTTCACAATGTCTTTTGCCCCCAAGGTGAGCCCTGGTGATGCAGTGGTTATATGCTGGGCTGGTAACCTCAAGGCCTGCTGTTTGAACCCACCAAATGACTCACAGGAGAAAGATGGGGCCACCAGCTTCTGTGAAACTTGACAGCTTTGTCAATCTGAAGGGACAGTTCTCCTGGGTCCTAAAAGGGGGGGGGGGAGAGAAACCTCTCCAAAACTCACTGCCACTCATAGGAACCCCTTAGGTCAGAGCTGTCCTGCCTCCTTTGGCTCCTGGGGCTATGAGTCTTCACGGGACAAAAAGCCTTCTCTTTCTCCTGGGGAAGCCCAAGTGGGTTCCAACTGCTGACCTGGCAGTTTGTAGCGCAGTGCCTGAGCCCTGAGCCCTGTCCCAGAGGATTGCAATGAGTCATGTCAAATTGAAGGCAGTAGGTATGGAGGGGAACAGGTATACATGCTTTGTTTTTGTTCTCCCGCTGTCTTTCTGCATGGTTGCACAATTTTGGGTGTATTTCTTCTATAGGATGGATCCCTGGGAGTGCTGCCCAGTGACCCTTAGATTATTAACTATAAGATTAATGGTTCAAATCCATCAGTCAGTTCTTGGGAAAAGTTGAGCCTATTTGTTCCCATTAAGAGTTATTTTTAATTTTTCAATGATTTTATTGGGGGCTCTTACAGCTCTTTTGTGTGTGTGTGTGTGTGTGTGTGTGTGTGTGGACATCACTGCCTCTGGTGGTCGTGGGTGCTACCCAGTGCCGCTCCCGAGAGCCACCGCTGGATTTGAACTGCCAAGCCCGCGGGCTGCAGTCCCGCACTCAACCACTTACACCACCGGGGCTCAGCCCTCTTACAGCTCTTATAACATTCAATACATCACTTGTATCAAGCATATTTGTACACACGTTGCCATCTTCATTTCCAAATATTTTCTACTTGAGCCCTTGGTATAAGCTCCTCTGCTTCCATTAAGAATTATGCCTTGAAAATTCATATATGATTGATAGTGGTAGAAATATACTTGACTGAAGGAGGCTTTTATTGTTTGCTTGTTTTATTATAGGTCATAGAAGAAATTGAAAGGTGGCGGGGTATGAAAGAAAAACATAAAGGCAAAAAACATAGTTAGGAAATAAAGAAGAAATTGATACTGAGGAGAAGGTTTCAGCCAAGTCGGGGGACCCACAGGAGCCCGATGCTGCTAGCACACAGCTGTCTCCAGACGGCCCTCCTCTGCATGCATGCATGTGTGCATATGTGCATGCATGTGTGCGTGCAGACCAGCCAGGATCTCAGCTGGCTCTGCAGAACACAGACTGACTTAGGCACAACTGCTCTGTGCAAACTTCAGGGCCACTGGGCATACACACGGGACAAGAAGCAAAATGGAAACAAAATGCTTTTGTTAGGGAGATTGAGAGACATTTATGAAAATAAACCCATTACCATGGAATCAAAGCCAACTCATAGTGATCCTTTCAGATAAGGTGAAACAGTCCCTGTGAATTTCCTTGATGTAACTCTTTTTTTTGTTTGTCTTTTTTTTTGTTTTGGGAGGGCGCATCACTGCCCTCTGGTGGGAGCAGGAAGCCCAGCTTTGCTTCTGGAGAGCTGCTGCTGGATTTGAACTGCCAACCCAGTGGGCCACAGTCCCGCACACAACCACTTCGCCACCGGGGCTCAGCCCAGAGTTCCCTTGATGTAACTCTTTAAGGGAGTTGAAAGCTCTGTTTTTATTCTATGGTGTGGCTGGTTGCTTTGAACTGCTGACCTGATGGTTAGAAGGACCCCACATAACGGCTATGCCATCAGCATCAGAGTTTGGTTTTGAGATTTATGAAAATACTCAGATAATGGCAAAATAGAAGAAAAGAAACAGAAAAAAATCTGGAAGGTATATGTAATTAATATTGTTACTACTTACAAAAAACCTACCATATACAAAATGTCTCTTTATAGTTGTTTGACTTTTAAATAAATATCCTCTAAGATTGGCCTTTGCTAAGAAAAATGCTGATAATGGATAAACCCCAAATGGTAGACAATCATTCTTGTGAACATGGTATAAATTAAATTGTTAGAAAGTAAACAAAAATAATTTAAGGTAAACACACATGTTTTTACTTTATTGATCTAAAAATTGTTTCCAGAGACTGCAATGTCTGTGGGGACCACAAGGGGGATGAAAACAAGAATGAGTGGTTGATAAGTAAATCCATGAATTTGCTAAAATAATAATGATGATCATATCATCATCAAACCCTCTGCTTGGTATCTTCCCAAGAGAGAGCAGAGGCATTTGCACACTCAGGTTTCTCAGAACACTATCCACAACAGATAAAAGACAAAAACACCACAATGCCCATCAGTGGAAGAATTGGCAAGTAGGTGCTATGGTACACACACACATGATTGAACAACCTTAAAGAGGCATTTGTCAAGTGCCTCCAAATGAACCTGGGGGGCGTTGTGCTGAGTGAACCTAGTCCATCACAAAAGGATCAATATTATATGAGACCACTGTCATAAAATGTCAAGAAAAGCTGTAGTTCAGTTTTCACTCACACTACAAGAAACATTTTCTGGTGGCTACCGGGGTGGGAGGCGGAGGCTGGGGTGAGGGTGGACACATGTTAACTTGGGTGAAGGAGAAGGCTATATGCAATAAAAGGGAGGTTAGTGAAAAATGATAGTGGGAGGACCAGACACTGGAAGGAGTGAAAGAGTTAAGGAAGAAGGGGTAAATAGTGCATTACAAACAATCCTAGAATCACAGTGCACTCTGAGTAGATGCACAATTAGACTTGTGAGTTGTAGGGGTGAGGCTGGGCAGATTGGAATATATGCAGAAAAATGAATAGGTTTATATTGCTGCAAATATATTCATGAATGTGGTGAAGCACACAGTGGGCAGAGTTATGAAAACAGCTGAGCTTTAACCAAATACTTTGAAGAAATGAGTCACAGGGCCTGGAGGCTCAGGACCCTAGTCCACAAGGACAATGCATCCTTCTTTGGTGACAAGAAATGGAACCTTAAAGCTCGTGAACATTCATCTGAGGTACAACCATTGCTCTCTCTCTCTCTCTCTCTCTCTCTGTCTCTCTCTCTCTCTCTGAAGAATGAGGAAAATCAAAGATGCACGACAATTGGTCTAATGGACGAATGGACCACACTAACATCAGTCTCCATGATTCTGAAACCCATGGCACAAGATGTGTCAAGTTACCATTACCAATTGCCCTGAAAGTGATCACCTTAGAAAGTTCTAGATGGAGTGAGAGAAAAATATGGAACAAAACTCTAAACCATAAACTAGACATGTTGGTCCAAGTTGACTAAAGAAACAAATTCATAGAAACTCATGTGTATAAGAATGAGCTTGCGGGGCTGAACCCTGGTGTCGTAGTGGTTGTGCGTGGGACTGCAGCCCACTGGTATGGAGGTTCAATTCCAGATCCACAGGAGCAAAGGCTGAGCCTCCTACTCCCACCACAAGAGGGCAGTGATGCCTAAAAATAAAAATAAATACAAATTAAAAAAAGAATGAGCTTGCAGAGGACTACACCCCTCTGGGAACCTAATGATTCACAGAAAGGACAGGGCAAACAACAACAGGATGGGTCACACTGGCTCCTACTGAAGCAGATAGCGACACAGGACACTTCGGGAGTCACATGGTGGGGAAGCATTGTGGACTGATCCCCCCTCCCCTTAAAATCAAACCGAATCAAGAAGGGAGCACTCCTGGTCAGAGTCAGGAGTAAAGAATGACAGGTCCAATGGTGCCTGGGGGGCACGGGAGAGGGGAGGAGAAGGGGGCATGGACAGGCTTGTAGATGGGGGCGGGGAAGAGAAACAAATGGTCTGGAATCTATGGAAAGGAGGGTGTGGGAGGTCTGGTAGGGATTAAGCAATGACAATGAATCTGTGAGGAAGCACTGAAACGTCAATGAAGGTGGACCATGATGGTGGGACAGGAGGAAGATGGAAGGAAATAGAGGAAAGAACTAGAAGGCACTTGCAGAGGTAGAAACATAGGTATGGCCATACACAAATACAATTATCTATTATAAGGAGGGAATAAATTTAAGAATTTAAGAACATATCTGTAGATCAAATTCTAGGGTAGCAAGTGGACCTTTGGCCCTCACCCAGGTGCTCCCTCAATGCAAGAACACTTTGTTCTATGAATCTGGCATTCCTCGAGGCTCACTGGCCCAACACAATCACTGAAGTAAAATGGGTGCATAAGCAAATGTGGTGAAGAAAGCAGATGGTGCCCAGCTATCAAAGGATATATCTTCTGGAGTCTTAAAAGCTGGAAAATAAACAATAGACCCATTTACCTGAGAAGAGACCACACTCATACAGAAGAGGTACAACAGCCAGCGTGGCCACACAGTGGTGAAAGGTCTAGGCAATAGACATCAAACGGGGGGGTGGACATATATCACTGTGTGCACACACCCCCAAGGTGCCCACTGAGGACATGTGGGAGCATGAGCAAGACTGGTGAAGAAAGCTGATGCTGCCCAGCTATTAAAAGATATAGCATCTGGGGTCTTAAAGGCTTGAGCATAAACAAGCAGCCATCTAACTCAGAAGCAACAAAACCCACCATAAAAGAAGCTCACTTGCCTGTGCGATCATGAAGTGCTGAAACAATCAGGTATCAGGCATCACGAACAAAAATCAAAATCAATGGACTAATTGACTCCCAATATCGCTGAAGACAAATGGATACAGAGGCAAACAGAGTAGAAGAAACGATGGTGCCCAGCTACCAAATGATTGCATGTCTGGAGTCTCAAAGACTTGAAGATAAATGAGTCGCTTATTCAGCGCAGAAACAGCAAAGCCCACATGGAAGCACACCAGCCAGTGTGATCAAGAGGGGCCACAGGGAGCAGGTATTGAGCATCAAAGAACAAGAATCACATCATCACGAATGAGGGGGAGAGCAGGGTGGGGACCCAAGGCCCACTGGTGGGTAATTGGTCACCCCTTCACAGGGGAGCCACGGGGAGGAGACAGACCAGTCAAGGGGCAGCCGGGCAGTGATGATGCATACAAGTTTCCTCTAGTTCCTGAAGCCTTCCTCCCCCCCAACCATCATGGTCCCAATTCTACCTTACAAATCCAGATGGACTGGAGAAGGTACACTAGCAGAAAGGGGAGCTGGAGATATGGGGAGACCAGGATGGATGAGCCCCTTTGGACCAGTGGTAAGATTGGAGCTGTTGGAAGGGTGGAGAGAAGGTGGGGTGGAGAGATGGAACCAACTGCAAGGATATACACATAAACTCCTATTTGAAGGATGGCATCAGGGGAGTGGGTTGGGGGAGAGATCGGGAAGTGTAAGATATGACAGAACAATAATAATGTATAATGCATTGAGGGCTGGTGGGAAGGAAGAACAGGAGCGGAGGGGAAAGGATGGAAAAGTTGAATTAAGGGCTGAAGGGAAAGGCGGATGTTTGGAGAATGATGACAGTAACGAACATGTGAAGGTGCTTGGCACAGTTTGTTTATTTATGTATTGTGAAAAATGATGTACGAGTCCCCAATAAAATGATTCTTCATTAAAAAAAAAAAGAATGAGCTTGATGGAAGTGGATGCTAACAAACCCAGTGACACGAGAGCAACAAGTGATCCAAAATTTATGGCAAGGAGGTTGTAGAGGTCTGGTAGGGTTTGATCAAAGGCAATGTAACCAAGGGAAATTACAAAACTGAAATGAAGGCTGAGCATGATAGTGGGATAAGAGGAAAGTAAATGGAAATAGAGGAAAGAACTAGGAGGCAAAGGACACTTATAGAGGTCTAAATACAGGTATATACATATGTAAATATATTTATATATGATGATGGGGAAAGTGGGTGCATAAGTAAATGTGGTGAAGAAAGCTGATGGTGCCGGCTATCAAAAGATATAGTGTCTGGGGTTTTAAAGGCTTAAAGATAAATAAGGGCTCCTCTAGCTGAGAAGCAACAAAGTCCATATGGACGAAGCCCACCAGCCTATGTGATCATGAGGTGTCATGGGATCAGGTATCAAAGAACAAAATATCATTGTGAATGAGGGGGAGTGTGGCGTGGGGACCCAAAGTCCATCTGTTTGCAACTGAACAACCTCTTACAGAAGGATCGTGAGGAGAAGACAAGCTAGTCAAGGTGCAGTGTAGCAGTGATGAAACATACACCTTTCCTCTAGTTCTTTAATGCTTGATGCACCCCACCCCATTATCATGATCCCAATTCTACCTTACAAATCCGTTTAGACCCGAATATGTACACTGGTACAGATAAGAACCGGAAACACAGGGAATCCAGGACAGATAAATCGCTCAAGACCAATCATGAGAGTAGCGATACCAGAAAGGGAAGAAGGGGAAGGTGGGGTAGAAAGGGGAACCTATCACAAGGTTCGACATATACCCCTCCCTGGGGGATGGACAAGAAAAAAGTGGGTTAAGGGAGATGTCAGACAGTGTAAGACATGACATCATCATCATAATAATAATTTATAAATTATCAAGGTTTTGTGAAGGGGTGGAAAAGAAGGGGAAAATTAAGGAGCTGACATCAAGGGATCAAGGAGAAAGAAAATGTTTTGAGAATGATGATGGCAGCAAATGTGCTTAACACAGTGGATGTGTGCATAGATTTTGATAAGAGTTGTATGAGCCCCCAATAAAATGATTTTTCTTTTAAAAAAAAAGAATAAGCTTTATATAAAAGAATAATTGTATTTTGAGAAAACATTCCAGCCCAGTCCAAATCAAGTCCAAAGGTCTGATATCATCCCCAAAGTTCCGTGTTAGCCCGTGTGCTATTCTGGGTAGGTAAGAGAAACAAATCCACAGGAATTCGCATGTCTACGAGAGAGTTTTATATAAAGGGTTAGTGCACATTCAGAAAGCATCCCAAACCAGTCCAGTTCAAGCCCATATCTCCGACATTAGCCATATGACTGACACCAGTCTCCAAAGTCCTCCTCAAACTCGCAAAACACATGCAATAACATTGAATGTTGGTGGAAAGCTGAAGCAGTGAGCGTGTAAGCATCTCAGTGCTGGCAGGGTTCTCCACATGGCTACTCCAGCACCCAGGCCTGCATCAGGGTAGGTCCATGTGGTTTCTCCTCAGGGATGTCTCTCAGGAAGTGAGCCTTGCCAACTGAGGAGAGGACCAACTAAGGCAGCCACACGCTGGTCTGAGCATCAGAGAACAAGAGACAATTAATCTCACATGTATCTGTCGCACAGGCTGGCACAAAAAACATTAACTATCACAGCCCATATCTCTCATACTCCTCCATAAATTCCTCTTTAGACTCACCCAGCACATGTAGTGATGTTGAATGCAGGAAGATCACAGGCCAGTGGGTAGGCGCAAGTTGACAGCAGATTATGTAACTGCCACGCTAGAGTAGACTTACTGGTCATTTAGAGATGGATGGAACCCAAAGACCTTGTCCCTTAGCCACTCTTCAGGTCTAGAAAGGAACTCCCCTCCCTGGTTTAATTTCCAGCCAAATACCCAACAGGTCCATGTGGGAAATAATAACACTTCTGTGGTATGCACACCTTAGAAGAGTCAACCATTTGAGATCAAAGGGGCAACATTTATCCAAGGATAAGATTCAGAGGAATGGAAATACTAGGCAGAAGTAGAATAAATGATGTTACATTGTGGGGACTGCAATAATGAGATGAAATAAAATGAGCATAAAGCGTTGAATGAAAAACTGATCCGCTCTGTAAACCTTTCCACAGCTCACACATCAAGAGAAAAAAAAATTTTTTTAAGTATAACATCTGATAGAGGAGATGGCAAAAGACATGATCTCAACGTATGCCTCTCCCACTTCAAAGATATGGTACCTGGAGCTATATACTTTGTCTTAAAAAATTATATCATTAGCTTCATATTTAACAAACATAATCATGAAAGTATTATTATTTACAAAGATGTAAAAAAAACCCTGTTATTGCTGGTAAGCAGCATGACGTCAGTTCTGACTCATAGTGACCCAGTGTACAACAGAACCGAACACTGCCCTGCCATGCGTCTTCTTCACAGATGTTCTACGTGAGTCCAGTGGAGCAGAACTCTGACATCCCGCAATTGATGGGACCATTGCTTTCTGAGATCTATCCCAAGGGCGTGTAAAGTAGATACTCTGTAAACTTTAGCAGCCATCCTTTGGAACTTACTGGTTTTTTTTTAAACAGTTTCATTGGCATATCATTCACATATCGTGCAATTGAATAGTTTAATCACATTTAGAAGAGTTGTACTATTCCCACCAAAATTTAGAACATTTTCTTCCTTCTTATACTCATTGGTATTAGTTCATGTTCCCACTAACTCTGTGGGATAGAAGGAGAAGCAATACTTCAGGAAGGGCCTTGGCCCAAAGTGTGAGTGCTTCTGAGGTCCCTCTGGATTCTCAGCTCGGTTTACAAAAGGAGGTGGAGGCACTTGGGTCCCGAGGGCACCTCCTGCCAGAGGGTCTCCGGAATCCCAAACAATTCAGCTTTGGAGCTGATTCTTCCCAGCCCCACCCATCTGAGTGCATGAGGTCCCCCTGGAACCCACCACCACCACCACCAAGAGCCACAGGTAGGGTCCTAAGATGGATCTGCCCTCCCTTGGTGGGGAGCTGCAATCAGAAGTGACATCAGCTCTTCAAGGCTGAGCAGAGCCCAGGCCCAGGCAGCACCTGCTTCCCCACACCCACACTGCCAGGCCGTGGAGAAATTATGTCTTTTGAGAGAGAGAGAGAGAGAGAGAGAGAGAGAGAGAGAGAGAGAGAACATCAAATTAACCATATCCCCAAGAAACTATTAAACTATTGTCTCTAGATTTACCTCTCCTAGATTGCAGATACAGAAAAACATACAAAAACAAACAAAAAGAAACCAACAACAATAACAAAGTAAAATAGAAAAACCTCGATAGAAAAGAATGCAGAAACTATTCAAAGCTAGAACAAATTTAAAATATATCAAAAGGGAAGGTAAATGATAAAGTGTCAAATTTTAACCTAACTGCATCTGCAAGAGTCCACTTTTCATGAGTCCACTCTGCATGACGGCAAGGTGAGGCACATTCCAGGTCTATAGTCAGAAGGGTTTCCCCAGAGGTTTAATCCATGTGTATATCTCTCTCACTTACTTAAATCAGAAACAACTTTAAGATAGGTCAAAAGGGAGATAAGATGTATGTCCAGAAGGGGGTGGTATATATTTCATGGATACTAGGCAGGCTCTCCACCGAGTTGCTTGGCAGACTGGGCTAGCAGATTAAATGACCTGGCAGCAGAAGCCTGCCTTTATCTTGGTGTTTATCCTTGTAGTAGTGGGTTCACACAATCATTGTCCTTTTGTGGTTGACTAACTTCACTCAGCGTATCTTCCAGAACCCCCTCCCCATGAGTTGAGATGCTGCATGGTATAATCACGGTTTTTAGGGATGCACCGTATTCCATTGTGTGTATGTACCAGAGATTCCTTATCCATTCTTTTATCTATGGGCTTTTGGGCTGTTCCCAGTTTCTTGCTACTATGAACTGTGCTGTGAGGAACGTGGAAGAGCATATCTCTGTTCATGCTCTGTCTCTTATTTTTGAGGGTTTATGTCCGGCAAAGACATTGCTGGGTTGTACAGTACTTCTTTTCCCAGGTGTTTTAAGTCTCACCATATCACCCTGGTGGCATAGTGGTTATGAGTGTGTCTGTAATCCAAAAGGGAAACAGTTCAAAACCACCAGCCTGCTCTGAGGGATAAAGACAGGGCTTTCTACTCCTGTGAAAAGCTACAATCTTGCTTTATTAAAAGAGTAACAAGAGAGTCCACAGATTGGGAAAGGCATTTAGTAACAACATACAGAAAAAGGACTAATTACTAAAATCTACAGAATTTTTCAAGCTTACACCAAGGAAAAAAACAATAGCCTTCTGAGAAGGTGGGTCAGAGAACTGAACAGATGATTCACAAAGGATGACCTCGAATGGCTAATACTTCTGGTCGTTAGCCATCTGGAAAATGCAAATCAAAACAACCACGCAGTACTACGTAATGTCAAGTGACCAGACACCCCGCTTTTGGCAGGGCAGGCCACCTTTTCCCGCATCCTGCGGCATTTTAAAAAAGTCCCGATTTTGGGAAAGAATGCATGACAAGCTAGGGAATGGCCGGAGAAGGTAAGGGAATATAACCCTTCTACCTATGCCCCCACACCGTCAATGGTATCCCACTTTAGCAATGTTAAAATCTGGTCCTAATGCCCATTTCAGCAGCCCAATTTAAAAAACAACAACAACAAAAAATGAGAACAACAAATACTGGAGAGGATGTGGTGAGACAGGAACTCTTACTGCTGGTGGATTTGTAAATATGTACAACCACTATGGAAGGCAATAAAGTGATACCTAAAACAGATGGAAATTGAACTATTATATCACCCAGAAATGCCATTATGGGGCATGTACCCCAAAGAAATAAAAAACACATCACAGACAGATATTTGCTCCCCCATGTTCATCCCAGCATAGTTCACAATATCAAGAAGCTGGAAATAGCCTAATTTCCCATCAATAGAAAGGTGGATAAAAAACCCTGGTACACACACATGTATCCCTAAAAGACAGTGATGAAACCATGAACTGTCTCAAGACACGGAGGGATCTGGAAGACATTATGCTGAGTGAAGTTAGTCAAGCACAAGAGGACACATGACTGTCTGAGCCCACTGTGGTAGGAACAGGCAGCAGAAGGGACCCAAGCTCAA
>PVJH01047060.1:0-11513 GCA_004026705.1 Nesogale talazaci
AGTGGGGTGAGAGCAGAAGAGCTTCCAGAGATGAGCGTGCAGGAAGAGAAAGGGGTGATGGGAGTCCCAGAAGTGGAGAGGTGGCATTAAGGGGGTGCCCAGGGTTTTAGAGTCAGGGTCCAAGGTGCAGACTGAAGGGAATCAGGGAGAGGAAGTAGGGGAGAGGTTGAAATATTTGAGGCTCCTGCCCCTTGAGACAGCAGCCCTTCTGGGAGCAGATCCAGGTGCGATGAGAGGGGAGCAGAAGGTGCTAGAATGAAGGTCAGGAGTTCCAGTGAGTCTGAACCAGAGAAATCTTTTCAGCTTTGGAAGTGACAGCACCCACAGCAGGCATCTCCACCGGTGTTTTTTTTTTTTTTTTTGGGGGGGTGGGGGTCTCCTGGTGACGTAGGGTGATTTCCTGACGACAAGGGTCTCCCTAATGATTGCGCTCCATCTTGACCAAAGTGCGCTCCCGCAGGTTGGCGAAGGGGGACCTGAGCTTTGTGGGACACATGGCCCCAGATGGGCGCTGTCCCCGCAGAATTAGGAAGACGTGCTCTTACACAAAGCTACCTGCTTGGAATCGGGGGTCTCCTCTTTAAGGACGTGGAATGGGGGAGAGGGAGCTGGACGTGACACTCGCACTGCGAAAAAAATCGGCCTGCGTCACCCGGAAGTCGGACTTTCTGCCCTCAGTCCTGCCGGGCTCCTGGTCCCGGGCGCCACCTCCACCTTCTTTTGGTTCCGCCCTTTCCCGCCTTTTCGTTCCTCCAGAGCTGATTGGCTGCGAGCGAGCCCCGCCCCTTATCTATCCCCGCCCACTCCGGCGCTGGCAGGGAGAGGGCGTGGCCTCAGTAGACGTTGGGCCGCTCGCCGTTGGCGGGCCGCTCGCCCTTCCTCGGTGTCTCGCGCCGGTCCCGCCCCGTGGTTTTTTTTTTTTTTTTTTCCGCCAAGCGTACGGACACGAAGACACTGCGGCAGCGCATGCGCTGCTCCCCTAAGCCTCCCGTTGTGTCAAGACCCATAGATGACGCATGCGTAGTAACCTAGGCTGGCTGTCATGGCCGGCTAACAGTGACCCGGGGAGAGCGCATGCGTCTTACTGCTGTCTGAAGCCGGACCCCAGGGCCGAGGAGACCCTTGTGCGCATGCGCAGGAGGCTCAATGACAGTCAAGCGTTGGCTAAGGTGAGGGGGAGGGCGCCGGGCTGCATGGCCGGGGGAGGGCGGCCCTGCACCCCTAACCTAGCCTTTCCGATCGTCAGCAGTGTTCCCCAAATCCTCCTTGCTGTCCAGACCCGACAGAAACCAGTTCTATCCCTACCGGGCCTTTGGGCCCACCAAACACCCCGGAACCCAATGACCTCTGACCCCTGCCTGACCAGGCGGAGCTGTATGGGAGGGCTTCAAAGTGAGTGTGTATAGCTGCGAGTCCTCTGAGGTGGGGGCATGGAAGCGAGAGGTCGCATTTCCTCCGGGTGACCCTGCCCATTCGTCTCCTTTAGGCTCACTGGAAGGGGTCTGGCCATGCTGCGGGTGGCCCGGGGGGCCTGGGGATCCAGGGTCCGACTCTGGCCCGCGCTCCTCGGGCCCCCCCGGGCCCTGTCATCACTGGCGGCCAAAATGGGGGAGTACCGCAAGATGTGGAACCCCACGGAGCCCCGCAACTGGGCCCGGGAATACCGCGAACGCTTCATCCCCTTCTCCAGGGAGCAGCTCATCCGCCTCCTAATCCAGGTACCGCCCGGCCCGGGTCCCAGAGCCTGGGGACTACGACTCCCGCCAGCCATCGGGGCACCAGGGTCCTCCGCAGACCCCGGCCGGCTGCCCCGGTGTCCCCTGGGAGTTGTAGTCTCAGACGCCCACCGTCATCCCAGGGCGGACCTAGATGCGTTGCAACGCGGGAGATGCAGGAGGGAAGTTTGTTCGGGGAGGCGGGACAAGCCAGCATTTGGTGCCACGGTTTTATCCTCTTCAAAATGGGCATCACACGAGGCATGGCTATGACTGAGCGATGCATAGCATTCTATTCACAAAGTCACCAAGCTACCATCCATCACCTCCATTCATGCTGTTTGGGCATATGGTCGGCGCTGGGCTAAACATTTAGCTTGTATCCTTGAATCATCAGGGCGACCCAGGGACAGAGAGCAGGCCATCCATCTTTCACAGCCCAGGTATCAGCTTGTCCAAGGTCACGGTGGGGGCCGACGTGACCCGACGTGGTCTCCTTCCAGCTTGGGGCCAGGGTGAGGGCGAATTGAATCAGACGCTTGCACAGTCCTGTTAACCGAAAGGCAGTTTGAACCCATCGAGGCGACTCTGCTTCTTTAAGGACGACCCAGCAAACCCTGATCTCTCTCTCCCCCACGTCCCGCGGGGTCAGACTCCACTGACGTCACCAGACACGGCAGGGATGGGACCCGAGGCGTCTCATCCATCTCCCTGGTCCCCTGGCAGAGTTTGAGCGTTGGACGCCACTGTCCTCATCCCACCTGACACTGCTGATTTACCCGTTATTTTTGCAATGCAGGCTGCTAGACTTTCCACGCCCCCTGGGTGCAGGCTAAGGAACCCTGCTTATACATTGGGCTGCTAAACCCCAAGTCCAGCAGTTAATCCCATAACGATTCATAGTGTCGGGGACCGAAAGGCCGGTTCTATTCTATCCTAGAGGGTCGCTGGGTAGCAGAATTGAGTCCATTCGCCGTGAGACTGGTTCCTGGTTTTGTGTGTGGCTACACACCTTTCGTTGCCAGCTGCTGTCCATCTATTCTGATTCATGGTGAGGCCCTCTCTCCCTCAAGGATGCAGGACCCAACCACTCTCTCTTCCAAAGAACCCCTGGGTGGGTTTGAACTGCCAAACCTTTTGACTCATAGCCGAGAGCTCAATAGTTTGGGACGCCTGTGTGTCGCAACGCTGACTCATAGGGGCCCCGTGTGCCGGAGCACAACCACCTCATAGTTTCCTCAGCTGCTGTCATCCTTCCCGGGATCAGACTGTCAGGGCTTTCTGCCCCCAGAACAGCCTGGCAGGGTCGACTGGCAACTTTGCCCTTAGCTGTTGATTGCCTAACTGTCACACCACCATTACTCCTTACACACAGAGACACACTTAAAAAAAAAAAAGGGGGGGGGCGCTGAGCCCCGGTGGCGTAGTGGTTGTGCGCGGGACTGCGGCCCACTGGGATGGAGGTTCGATTCCAGCTCCACAGGAGCAAAGGCTGGGCCTCCTACTCCCACCACCTGAGGGCAGTGATGCTCCCCCCCCCCAAAAAAAAATTTCCATTCTGATTTATCGCAGCCCTCCCAGTCAGCGTAGAACTTTCCCCAGACGCTTTCCAAAGCTGGGATGTTTACAGAAGCAGACTGCTGCCTTTTTCCCCTCCGTGGAGTGACTGGTGGGTTTAACCCAGAGTTCCTTCACACACGCATGCATGCACAGAAAGGAAAGTACCTGTGCGCATCCCATTCCCACGTCACCCCGCTGAGAAAGACGGGCCTGAGCCTCTTTGACAGAAGGGGAAACTGGCTCAAGGAGATCAAGGCTGCCGTGCAGAAGCAGGAGTCTTTAAGGACGCATCAAAGAGGGGCTCCACTCTCTCTGCCCCTGAGTCAGGCCAGGCCCTGACCAGTGACCTTCCCTGGACCTCTGTTTTCCCCACTGTGAAATGGGCCGCCACGGTGCCAGCAACCTCCTGGAATCCTGTGGCGGGAGACAGGATGGCAGGCTGGGCCTGCCACACGGCACCGTGTGAACGTCGGCCAGAGGTCCTGTCCCCAGGGCTGCACTCACAGAGCGTCCCACGCTGGCCGGCCAACGAGATGCGAGGGAAAATCCGCCCCACGCCTCTGCCAGCTTCTGGTGGCCGTTGGCACTCCTGCTTTCCTCCCTCTGTGGGGCGTGCGGCTGCCATCCCTGATGCTGTCTTGGCTCAGAGAGGGAAGCCCCTTCTGTGCCTCGACTCCTCTGTTCAAAGGACTCCCCATTAGGACTCCCCCTCCTCCAATAGGACCCTCCGGGTTAACCGATACCCTCTTCAAAGATACGCCCTCCAAACCAGGTCACTGTCACAGGTACCTCGGTGAAAATTGACTTCGGCAGTGTTTTTTTGGTGGGGGCTGGGGAGGTGGTCGGGTTAACGGCAGCTCCATCCTTAACAGTGAATGAGAGTTGGAACTAGAACTGTTGGCTCTTGAAGCCATCTGGTTTGCCTGTTTTTCTTCCATTTCTTGGTGCGCAAACTGGATGCGCCCTATCCCCTCAACACAAAACCAAAGGAGGCGGCAGGTGCGGGCCGGGGTGTGAACACAGGCTTTCCCCCTGACCTCAAACTCTGGGAGAAAGGAGGGGCGCAGGGAAAGAGATCTCAAGGAAAGTCTTGCCTCCCGTGAGAACAGGAATTCCACTCCAGCCCGGCGGAGAAAGCGGCGCTGGAAGACTTCTCGGCCCACGTGGACTTCTGCACACTGTTCCACTACCACCAAGTCCTGACCCGGCTGCAGGTGAGGCTGGGGGGCCTCCTTGTCCATGTCTGCTCATTCTTTACTGCCGCCACCCCGGACCCCGTTCTAAGAGTCCTCAGAAGTGGGGAGGGCGGATAAAGCCACGCCCTTATGGGGCCGACACCACCCCCACCCCCACCCCCCCCCCACCCCCCGCTCCTCCCCGCAGTTGGGAGTGACCAAATCCCAAACCCAAATCCCAAACCTGAATCTTCGCTGCCGCGTGCATTCCGACTCTAAGGACCCTACAGACGGGAGTAGGACCGCCCCTTAGGGTTTCCGAGGCCGGGAACCTTCGCAGGAGCACAGTGCCTCATCTTTCTCCCACGAGGTCCTTGGTGGGGTTGGAGGGCGCCCGGCGGGAGCAGCTGGAGAGTACTCGTGGGTCCTGGCACAGAGATCTCCACCCCACCCAATTTGTGTTTGCTGACATTTTATTCTGAACCTATTCCGTATCTCAAAAACGGACCAGCTTGGAAGACACCCCATAGGCCTGCCCCCCCCCAGGGTTTCCAAGGCCGTCTGGTCTGTCATCTTTACAGAGGTCAGACTGCCTGTCTTTCTGCCCGCGAGCAGCCGGGGGGTGGGGGGTTGGGGGGGTGGCGCCTGCCCCGCTGCCCTGGCCCTTCACAAGCTCTGCAGCACCAAGCCTCGCGGGCGCCTTTCCAAATCTCAGGCAAGCGCGGACGGACCACCCCGCGCGGGGACTCCTCTCCCTGGCTCTCAAATCGGGTGGGCAAATGAGGACAGATCGCGAGCGAGCAGGACATGCCAAAGTTTGATTTGACTTGACTTTGCGGGGTCTTTGAATAGGAGCCCCGGCGGCGGCGGACTACGCAAGGCCAGCTGTCCGAAACCACTAGCTGCCCTGGGGGACACAAGAGGCTCTCAACTCCCATAGGGTCACAGTCTGGGAAGCTCAGTAGGGGCAGGTCCACCCGGGCCCGGGGAGGCAAGGCAGGCCTGCACCTGGGACCAGCGGTGAGGATCCCTGTAGCCGCACCTGGAGCACGAGGGGAGGAGCAGGCCCCGCGGGTCCCACGGGCGGGGCGGGCCCGGAAAGGTGGGGTGAAGAATGGCGGCTGGCGCCCGCCCCCCGGCGGCCGTGCGGGGAACTGCGAGAGGTTGCTGTGGGCCAGGCAGGAGGTTTGCGGGGAGCCTGGATCTATTTTGAAGCTGGGGTCCTTTGCGTTTGTTGCTGGGCTGTGTGTAGTGGGTGTGTTAGTGGGGGTAGACTAGGGAAACAAATCCACAAACACCCCTATGTGTATAAGAAAGAAATGGATTCCACACTGAGAAAACAGCCCAGCCCATTCAGTCCAAGGTCATAAGTCCGATATTAGCCCATCTGTCTGATACCAATCTATAAATGCTCTTCAGACTCACGAAGCACACGCCATGACGCTGAATGCAGGAAGATCACAGGTCAGTGGGTAAAAATGTCCTTGGATCCAGAGGTGATTAAGCATTCAGCGCTGGCAGGAGTCTTCAGGTGGCTTCTCTAGGTCCAGATTTCTTGCTGCGTCAGGATAGGCCCATTGTGGCTTCTCCTCGGGGATGTCTCACAGGGAGCCTGTCTGGTCAGTCGAGGATGTCTCCAAAGACTGAGTGTTGTCAGTCGAGAGTGACCTGGGAGAGAGTGCCTCCCGCCTCCAAGAAGGAAGGACCACATCTCCCAGAATCCTCAGGAGAAGGCCACGCCCACACAGAGGTCTCATTGGCTTATCTCCAGATTGACGGGCTAGACTCCACCCCTACGCGCTGCATCCTCAAATGGACACCAGATGACGTTGACTGCCACAGTGAGGAAATGAGAAGTCTGGGCTGACCCCCAAGCTTGGGGGGGGGGGGGTCCCTAGATGGATGGACCACTACCCCCACCCCCACCCCCCACCCCCGCCTCGGCATCTGCTGAGATGGTGATGGAAGCAGACCCGTTGAGTGTAGTATTTCCTGCCCTCGGTTTGGGAAAGAAGGGGTTGGAGGTGCTGTAGGACGCTGGTTCCTTCAGAGGTATTGAGTCGAAGAACTTCAGCCACGCAAAATGAGCGACTCTGGACTCCCTGGCGAACAGGAGCCTGGGTGGGGGTGTCAGGTAAGCCCTGGGCTCCTGACAGCTCGTTCAAGGCCCCTTTGAACTCACCGGCTGTTCAGAGGGACAGAGAGGAAGCTGCCCACTCCAGGGCCACCCGGCTAGTGTACTGTTAATACACCGGCCTTGGGATCCGCAAGGTCCGAGGTTCAAAGCCACCAGCCACTCTGCGAAGACAGACGGGGTTTCTGCTCTGGTCAAGAGGGGCACTCTGGGAAACTCACAGGGCCAGTTCTGCCCTGGGAAGAAGAGAAGCCAGTAACCTGACACTTGTATTGGAAGCGTTCCCCATGGGATTTATTGCCCCGGGGAGGGCCCTGGTGGGGCACAGAGTTTGCTTTCGACGGCTCACATTACAGGCCGGTGGTTTGGATCCCCCCCCCCCCCCACCCGGCTGTGCCGTCGCAGAAAGGCCTGGCAGTCAGCTTGCGTAAAGACGGACAAAGTCTTTGGTTGGACTGCCCTGTGGAGGCCATCGGACGCTTCCCTACAGCGTGCTATGACCTGGCACCAGCTGGAGGGCAGTCGTCTGAGCCTGTTGGTTTTGTTTGGATTTTTTTTTTTTTTTTTTTAGCTTAGCTCCACAGCAGCCCCAGGAAAGAAAGGGTGGGCTGTCCGCTTCTGTGAAGTCTGTGGAGCAGCTATTCTCTGTGACACACGGGGGTGCCATGAGTCTGAACCCCTGGCGGGTTTGGTTCTCTCGGGGAGGGAGGGCCTTTGAGCCAAGAGCCCTGACCCCTTTCCCCATCTGAATGCCTGCCTCCCCCACCCCCCTACTCCCCCCCTTCCCTGAGCCCCTAATAAGGGCCCGTAAGTTCTACACAGCAGAATCAGAAGCACGTGTCTCCCCCGCTCACCCCCTCCACTCTGAGATCCCTTCCCGCTAGAGGCACTGCTCAGCTAGGAAATGACATTTCTCAAGGTCACTCTGCGAGTCTGAGAATGTGACCCAAGCTGGCCCCGGCTGAAGGACTCGGGTCCTGACCTTCGCTCCGGCTCCCCTCCTGCCCTGTGTGCAGCACCAACCCCGGGGACGAGTTGCGGGGCTGCTCTGCCCGCCCTGCCTCTCCAACCATTCCCTCACTCTCTAGCTGCCTTCTGCGGTGAGTTTTCAAAGTTCCCTCCTCCCTTCCTCAGAAAGCCGCTCTTTAAGGCTCCCCACCTCCCCCAAAGCCACCCAGAGGGTTGGGCTGGAGGCTGGTCCCCCTCTAAGCCTTAGAGTCTAAGGCCTGCCATCCCCTCACATCATCGAGGGCAAGTGTGCTGTCACCCCCAGCCTCCGTCTTCAAACACGGGGCAGGCCAAGGGAAGCCTCCCTGTTCACGCTGCAGTTGTTTGGGGTGTCAGAGTGAACCAAGGCAGAGCAGGGGCCCCTGGGAGGCCCTGACGGTGGTGGAGGGATTCTGGACCTTATCCCAGAGTCTCCGCTGACAGCAGGGTCTTGGTGGGAGGGTGGGTGGCGGGCCGGCGGGTCTGCTGTAGTGACGGCTATTGGGCCAGAACTTGGGGGTGATGGGCGAGCTGGAGTTTGGGGCCGGGAAGATGGTGCTTAAAGGCCCCCCGAGTGGCGGGGCACCTTGGGCGCTCTTGAAGAGAAAGAAGCCAAAAGGGTCCAGGATCAAGCCTCCGGGGCCCCATCGGCCACGAGAACAGCGGATCTGCCCCCCATCCCTCCCGCTCCCACCACACTCCTCCTGTCTTCTTCCTTAGACGCTGTATGACCCCATCAACCCTGACACGGAGACCCTGGACCAGCCCTCGCTCACGGACCCCCAGCGCCTGGCCAACGAGCAGGAGGTGCTGGCGGCCCTGGAGCCCCTGCTGATGCAGGCCAACTTCTCAGCGCTCTCCGAGGACGCCCTGGCGTATGCGCTGGTGGTTCACCACCCGCAGGATGAGGTCCAGGTACCAGATTCCCATCAGGCCTTAGGCGGGGCCCCGGAGAAGCAGAGGCTCCTGGGAATTGTAGTCCTCGTATCCGGGCACGAGGCCCAGGGTGGGCCCTGTGAGTCATGAAAAGGTGCCCCGGTCTCAAGGTGACGCCGCCGTTTCCCCTTGAACTGCCCAGTGAAGCCAAAATCGCCCCGAGCCACGTCCAGTGAGGTTAACACCAGGCTAGACCATCGGGCACGGCGGGAAAAGTGTGAAATCGCTCAGCCGCCACGGCGCAGTGGTTGTGTGCAGAGCTGGCGGTTCAAATCCAGCAGCAGCTCTCCAGGAGCAAGGCTGGGTTTCCTACTCCCACCAGGGCAGTGATGCCACACACACACACAAAAAAAGTTTTAATATCCCCTGGGGTGGGTATGACCAGAATGGGGCAGGGAATGACCGGAAGGGAGTACACGCTGTTGAGATGGAGACTTGCCTATAGACTTGCCCGAGACAGCGCTGCCATGACAGCCCTTCAGTCCGCGGCAATTTTAAAAGGGCCCAATAGGGGCTGAGCCCCGGTGGCATAAGTGGTTGAGTGCGGGACTGCGGTCTTAGGGCTTGGCGGTTCAAGTCCAGCGGCGACTCTCAGGGCTTTCCTGGGTCTAGGAAAGTTACTGCCATCTGCCAGATCATTATAATGACAGCGACACACAGGGCCCACCCTCGAAGTCTGACGACATGGCGGGCATACTTTGCGTCAGCGAGCGGGCCGTGGAAAGGGAGTTGGAAGGGAAGCCGTTTTGTCATGCTTTCCCGCAATAAAATTTGTAAAAAGCGACGAAATAAAACTCGGGGGGCGGGGCATCTCAGACATAGCGCAAGAAGGATGGCGTGGGGGCGCTGTCCATGGCGCTGTCTTGCGCAGGACACAACCTGATCGCCTGTACGTGGCTGCCCTACGGGCTTTACACAGGGTGCTGGTACACGCCCCGGGGGAAGAGAGGGTCACCGGAGGGAGGGTCTGCTTGTCTCCTCACATCACAGCCCCCGTTCAATTGGCTGCCCCCTTTGCCTCCCCCCTCCCCCCCAAACCTGGGCAGGTGATGATCAATTTGGACCAGTATGTCTACATGCAGTTCTGGGCCCTGGGCCAACGCATCGGGCACATGCCCCGGATGTCCAGCGTGGGATTCAAGCGTGGGTTCTTCACCAAGTCACCCCCTGTGGAGAGGTGAGGCAGCCTTTGTTCCCTGGCTGCGGCTGCAGCAGCAGCAGCAGCGAGAGGGAGGAAGGTTAGAACGGAGGGGGGACAGACAGGCAGACAGGTCAGTATCTGGATGTGGGCGTCTGGGGTCCTGGTGGAGAAGGGGCGGGGCGAACTGTCACAACACCGCCTCCCCCACCCCAACAATACAGAACGTGCCAACTAGTTTTCCTCCAGGAAGCCAGAGAGGGTGAGGGCCGGGCTCCCGTTTTCCAGCCCCCTAACACATCCTCACGGATCCCGTAGGCGCACTGGTACAGCGGTGACCAGTAAAGGAGGTAGTCCAGTCAGAGCAATGATGAGAGAGAGAAACACAGGAGTCAGTCCCCAATAAAACGATTTGAAACAAAAACAAACAAAAACAAACAAAAAAGAAAGAAAGGAGTCAGACACACTTCATGGTAGCATGCTCCCCTCCTGGAAGGCCATGATCTCAATAGCCAGGTCCACGCACAGGGCCGCGGGCAGCAAGCCAGAGCCCAAGCCAGAGGGAGATGGTTTACTGCTCACCAAGGTTGATATCTACTTCTGGGGGTGATGACAGGTGAACCACACGCCACAGAAAGGGGCTCTCCAACAGGCAGACACATCGCCGGAAGAGGATGAGCTAGGGGGTGTACACGTAATAGGAAGGGGAGGGACTAAGGGTGTACACGTGAACAGAAAGGCGAATCCTAGGCGCATTATGGCAGCTTCACCTTGATCGTTCTTGGGTGGGCTTGACCTCCCTGGGCTCCTACCAGGAAGTCTTCCACTGCTGTCCTTATCAGAAGGGAGAGGGCCTCACTCAGGGTGGGACAGTCTGATTGCTTTAGATGGCCGTTAACCCTTAGGGAGAATAACCTCTGACCTGCTTCTGTTGAACCCCGAGGGAACAGGCATGTGCCACCTGTAGCAAGCAGCTACGTTTGGCATATATCTGGGGGAGGCAGCGGGGAGAAACGGTCCTCTCCCCCCACACGGGGCAGTTCTGTGTGGGCTTGTAAGGGGCGCTGTGAACCCGCTGGGACACCAGAGCAGTGAGCTGAGTGTTACCGCAGAGCCAGGGGGTACAGCCAGGGATTGGAAGGCACACCTGGGGTGGCCCTGACCCTGCTGGGTCCAGGGTGCCTGGCCCGCCAGCTCTCAAAACCTTACTCCCATCCAGTCGATGCCAACTCCTAGAGCCCTGGCGGTGTCGTGGTTAAGTGTGGGGCTGCGACGGGCAAGGGCGGCCATTCAAGACCACCAGCAGCTCCCGGGGGACAGGTTTCCTACTTCCGCAGAGTTACAGCTCCCCCAAACCTCGATACTCCGCTGCTGGGGGTGGGGTTAGTTCTACCTGCCCTGCAGGTTTACGATGAGTCTCGCCCCCCACCCCTTACCCTAGGAGGTACTTTAAGCGGGTCGTGCTGGCCGCCCGGACCAAGGGAGGGCACCTGGTACTCAAGTGCTTCAAGGACACGCCCCTGGAGGGCTTGGAGCAGCTGTTGCCCGAGCTGAAGGTGCGCACGTCCACGCTGCAGCGCGCGCTGCTCAACCTGACGCTGTTCGCGTCCGGCCTTGCCCTCTTCGTCAACGTGGGCATGGTGCTGCTCACGGACCTCAAGGTGGCCACCTCGCTGCTGCTGCTCTTCTTCGCCGCCCTGATGGGACTGCGCGCCTCTAAGGTGAGCTGAAGCCCCGCCCCCTTCCCCGCCCCGCCCCCTTACCGCTCCGCCTGCCCCTCGGGGCCGATCCTTCCGCGCCGATTCTGCCTGGGACCTCGCTTCCGGCCCTCTCTTTCTAGCTTCCCTCTTCCCCTCTCTTAACTCCCT
>PVJH01047061.1:0-11492 GCA_004026705.1 Nesogale talazaci
CCAGATGCATTCTAGGATTGACTCAGAGGAACACGACACAGTGGACAAAATTCCTGAAAGGCGAAGATGCCCCCTGCACTGTGGGTCTCCGTGCTAAGAGCCCCCTGTAGAAGGAGACTGGAGACAGGACCCTCCTTGGTGGAAGGGCTGGCAGTCTTGAGGATGATGCAGATCTCACCACTCAGAAGCAGCAGAAAGGGATGCTGATGCCCTGTGCACCTGCCAGGAGAATGGGTCCTGCAATCTCCAGTACCTTGATGTAGGAATCCTGCCGAGGCAGCCAGCTTCTGAGGCAGAGTCACATGAGCTAGCTCTTCAGAGCCTGATGTATAAACCAGACAGCAAGATGGCATTTCCTGAGGGAAACACAGCCTGGAAAGTCGCCTTTCACAAAAGCTGGTCTCCAAGAGGGAGCACTTATTTGGTGTATGGGAGCTCTAGCTGGGCAGCCCTCACAGAGGCCTAGACTTTCTCACCTCTGAATTGGGACAACAGTGCTCAGTTGACAGGGCTGTTGTGTGTGGGGAGTGACTGAGGCTGGCCTGTGTCAGGCCTTGAAGGACACAGGACCCCAAGGACACTCACCTTAGGAAGGGTCCAGCTAACCTCGTGATTGACGACGCCCATGAGGATGGGCACGGGCTGGAACTGCTTTTCTGCAAGGAGCTCCTTAGGGTTCTTGGGAAAGAAGGTGCCATCCACAGCATTGGGAATGACATTTATTTTCTGCAGGAGAAAGCAAGGCAAGTCCACCTTGTCAGACCCAAGTGGGAATCAGAGGCCAGCTGCCCCTCTGCCTGAGCTGCAGTGAGTGGAGAGAACGTGAGTGGATGCTTGTCACCTGGAAAAGGAGCCAATGGCATGGGGATGTGCAATGAGCCTCTGCTCTGGAACACGGACTCCCCCTCAGGGTGGTTCTCCCCAAGCCCCTGGTCTAGCTGGATTTTCACCTCCTTCCTCTCCTGGGGTGCTGATCCCACCTCACCCCAGAGTCCTAACTGCTCCTCTGTTCTGATAGGAACAAGACCTGACCCCCCTGAGCCTTGGGCCACCCCTGTCCCCAGAGAGGCAGTTGTACCTTCTGGGACTCCTTGGTAAGGACCATGTCTTCAGCTGTCTTCAGTCGGAGGCACTGCACCATCTCTGCGGTGGAACTGGAGCTGCAGCCCACGGAATCTGCGAAAGTCTGGGGACAGCCAACGAGGTCCTCTTCCCTCCGGCCATCCACCCGCCTCCACCTCCCTGCCCTCTGTGCCCGCGCTAGCTGTTCCCTCTGCGCCCCCAGGGTCTGAATATTGTCTTCATCTTAGGGGTCTGGCTCTGCCCATAGGGAGACGCGCCAAAACCCCAGGGTTGGGGGGAAAGGTACTGTGATAAGTAGGTTTATTGTTCCAACCTGACCAATAGGAACATGTAGGATTAATCAAGTCACAATTTGATTTGGAGGGGAAAGAGAGACACGGCTCGGCAAAACCCTTCCTTCATTCTCTTGCTTTCTGGTGATCTGACCAGCGTGCAACTCTTTGGGCGGGTTCTCAGCCTCAGCGTGCGAGCTCCACTACCTGTAGGACAAGTCAACCTGTGGACCGTGTCCCTAGAGCTTGAGGTTCCTCCGGGACCTGGTTTACCAGACAGCTGGTGTATGCATCGCTGGAGTTTGAGGTTCTTGCCTTGCGGTGCTTGAGTCTGATAACCACGCCTACTTTGATTACCTCCTGAATTGCTGACTGCTGGTGACCTCCCCTGTTGTTTGCTACTGAGGGGCAGACTCTGTCTACATTGACCGAGGGAAGACTCAGCAGTCTGCTTCCCTGAGCTTGGACCAGGCAGCCCTTGGGAGTTGTAGGACTTCCGGTATGTTCGTTATTTCACAGAAGTGAGCCCTCTGAATTGTGGTGGGGACTAGTGAGCTGTTATATTCCTATATGCTATATAAATCATCTATCTATCGTCCTATGAGAAGTGTACTGGTTTTGTTTTCTAGAGAACCCTGGCTAACACGGGTACTAATGTGGGGGTATGACAGAGAGCCTGACCTGAGCCATGGACAGCGGGTTGGGGTTCAGAAACCCCGGGAAGGTGATGACTCCACTCTGAGCGATGGCTCTGTGGAACAGCCCCTGGGCCAGCGGGGACAGGACCTGGGGCGGCAGGGAGAACAGAGAGTGACCACGGGGACAGAGGCTCTGGGAGCTCCTGGATCACAGGGGCCCCCTGCCCATACCCCATGCTGAGTGCACACTCACCAGTGCAGACAAAACCATGGCCCCTGCCGACGATCCAAAGATGGTGACACAGTTGGGGTCCCCCCCGAAAGGGGTGATGTTCCCCTGCACCCAGCGCAGTGCAGCCACCACATCCAGGAAGCCCCAGTTGCCTGAGGCTTGGCTGTCCCCAGTGCTGGAGGTAGGGTAAGGCAGTGGTCAGTGAGGTCTCCTCCTGGCAGATGTTCTCACAGCTTGTTCTGGACCAGCAGGCAAGAGACCACATCCCATCTCTGCTCCTGGGACTGGCTGGGCCCTGAGCCATTTTTTTGTGTACCCGCACCCACAGTGTGGGATGGCTGCCCAGCTAAACAAGCAGTCAGCACAGGGTGCCTTGGGACAGCAGGAGCCTGCTGCTCTCTCTGCCTAAGTCACCCTGGATCCCTGACCCACCCCAGGAGAATAGCCTGTGCCCAGAGGACCAAGTTCATGATCAACTCTACCACTGGTTTGCTTCCTTCCAGAGAAGGAAGCACCCTCCTCAGAGAGCACCCTCCTCTGCCCACATAATTTGGGACACCGGGGTCAAAGCTGTTCGCCCTGCTCGAAGAGTCTCCTTCAGGCTCTGGGTGTCCTACTCCTCCATGAGTCATGCTTTCCTCCAGGTGCACCTCTCACCTGAGGAAGCCAGGGATCCCAAGGCGGTACTGGATTGTGACCACCACCACGTCCCCGAAGGCAGCCAGGGCTGACCCGTCCTGAGAGGTGGCAGCTCCAAACAGCAATCCACCTCCATGAATCCACACCATGACCTGCAGAGATGGCCATGTGCCCGTGAACCTGGGCCCTTGAACCCTACCTCCCCATGCATGGCTAGACATCTCTAGACATGGCTAGAGATTTGGGGCAGGTTGCCACCAGAGGCGGTCAGAGGACTATGCCCCTAGGGCTGAGCAGGCTGGGTGGACGGGGCCCTGGTCTGCTCACCGGTCTCCCTGGCCCTGCAGAGGCCTCAGCTGGGCGGTAGATGTTGAGCAGCAGGCAGTCCTCAGACATGGAGAAGACCTGAAGCTTTCCGTTCAGCACGAACCTAGACTCTTTCATTTTCTCCACATCCTGCAGACACCTGGGGTCAGAGGAGACCAGGGACAGCCGGTCAACCCACCAGCTGGACCCTCTGTGGCCAGGCTGCCTGCCCTCCTTGGCCAGGTACTCACATCGGGGGTTCCATGCTGGCATCCCGCACACCCTCCCAGGGCTGCGCTGGCCGGGGGCCTGAGAACCGGCCAGGTCCCACTGGAGCCAGGGCAAAAGGGATGCCCAGGAAGACATTCACTCGGCGGTCAGTGTCCTTCACGGCCACTTGCCGGCCTCGCACTCGTCCCTGGGAGGTGAGCACTTCAGGCTGAGGGGCTCCAGGATCTGAGGACAGAGCAGTGGAGCTGGGTGAGTATGTGACTTTACCAAGAGGTGGGCACCAGGTTGTATCCATCCACTCAGCACTCCTAGGGCCTATGCTGTCCATCGCTGTGGTCTCACCTGCCTGGCTGCCTTGTAAGACAGACCCATGAACCCCTGGACTCCTTCCTCCCAGACTTGGCCTCTCTGGACGGCCCTCCAGACCAAGCCTAAGGGGAGCAACCAGGCCCTCTTGGCTCCAAGGGCTGCTGTGCGGCCTTGGCTCTGCCACTGGGGTCTCTGAACATCGTTTCTCTTCAGCTAGCTGGGACCAATCTTGGGCAGGCTGCTGTGAGGACGAATGTGGTGGGAAGGGGAAAGTCCCTTCCTCCTCCCCCAAAGATGCACTCTTTCCATTGGTGGGTCCTTTCCTGAGCTGGCTGCCCCCCCCCCCGCTGTGTCCCCCTCTCCTCATAGCCGCTCCTCCCAGGGACTCCCAACAGACAGAAACTCCAACCTGACAGGTGTGTCTTACCTGTGCATGAGGTGGGAAGTGCCAGCAGCAGACAGGCCACCCAGACCTGGGCCTTGACTCGCACTCTGACTGTGAGCTCCATGGCCCGGCTCTCCCCAGACCGTGTCAGAGTGACAAGTGCAGTGAGAGTGCCCTTCAGTCTGCCTGAGGTCTGGAAGGGACCTGTTGGGAAAGACTGGCACGCCCACATGGCTGGAGTCAGGCCCACTGTAAGGAGGTGGGGTTAGCACAAGGCCTAGTTAATAGCTGCCTGGGCACATGGAAGAGCCTGTTCTCTGCAGGCCTGGACGCAAACCCCAGCGCTCCTGCTGGAATTCTGTGCTTAAAGCCAGATGCAAACATGGCTGACCTAAGCCAGGTGTCACCAATGGCTCTGGACTATGGCTCTTACTGGGTTCACAGGCCTGCTAAGGGGGTGTCTGTGCTCCCATGCCGAGAGGAGCACTGAAGGGGATTTTTCTCCCAGAACTGCTCATTTTTGGACCAGGAAGCTCTGGTTCTGGTCCCTGAGCTATAGGAAGTTCCAGGGTGTGATTGGGGGTGACAGTGTAGTCCCCCACTTCCTTGGAGGAATCTCAAGTGAAGGGTGAGATGCAGGGTCCTCCCCTGTAGTGGACCTAAGACTTCCTGAAGCTTAGGAGGTGTTAGAGGACATCAGACTCTAACAGCCCAAGGATCAGTAGCCGCAATTGTACGGTGATAATACATAAAGACTAGAGTAATGTCACAGATGATAGGAAAGATAGGAGAGAGACACATTTCAGGGTAGCATGCTCACCTCAACTCCTGTTGGTGGTGCAGGTGGAAGTGGGAGAAGAGAGCGCATTATCCTGAAATATATATAAGTAGCCACAAGACATGCCTACTCAGTAGTTACATAGGATACAAGGTGGGTGGACTCTACGGTTTTAGGAATCACATGAGCTCACAGGTGAAGACACCTATACCTGCATTAAGGGAAGGTATTAGCTGGGAAGGGGCACAAGGCAGAAGAGAGAGCAACAGGATGTCTGCTTCTGCAGGGGGATAAAATCAACCAGGTGTTCACTTTAAGGCAGCATAGCTCTTAGGGGAGAATCTGTGGGAATGATATGTAAAGCAGGGTCATGTACTTAGACTTCTCTAACCAAAGTGGGGACTTTCCTACTATGGAATACTAGCTTTCCAGATTCCCTCTGTCAGAAGTTTGGGAATATGGGCCTCATCCCGTTTCCCTCAGTGCTAGTTTCCCACAGGGAAGGTGGCAGGAAGATTCCCATGGACAACCTTGAAGCCCTTGCAGATCTCAGAAGACCCGACTTAAGAACCAGAGCCCCTGTGCGCAGCTGCCCTGATGGAAGTGCCAACTGAGCCCCCAGGTGAAACGGGGTGGGGGTCAGGCCTGGTGGAGATGCCGGACCCTCACCCACGGCCTCAACCGAATCCAGAACACCTCTCTCAGCATCCCCGTTTTCTTTGTGCATTCTTGGAAATCCTCCCGCGACATTCATCGTCCCCCTTGAACCTTGGCCTCCAGACCCAGGGAGAGGCAAGGCTCTGGGTGTGTTTGAGCACTGCCACCAGACCTTTGTCCTTCCCTCCGCTGCCCTACATGCTCTCTCAGGGCATTTGAGTTTGCTTTGCAGCTTGCTCTCCTGCCAGACACAGATCTGCAGAAATCAGTGCAGTAACAGCCGGCTTCACTCTGCTGCACGATCTCATAGCTGGCAATGGGAGCTTCCAGGAGGAATAGCAATGGCATATGCTTCCATGTGACTCCCTGGGTAGGTGCCCATGTGCCAAGCCTTCCATAGACCCCTCCACCAGACCTTCTCTTGAGAGCTTTCAACCCCCTCCTCAGGACACCAAGGTTTCCTCTCCTCCCACAGCCCTCAGGCTGTCCCCCTGGGTTTAGACACGATTAAAAAGAGCCAAGTTTCCCAACTGTCCCAAGTTACCCTGTGCACACCCTCTGCCTGCCTTCCTGACTCTGTGTCTGGACTCGGTGCAGGAAAGGGGGCCAAGGCACAGGATCTATGGAGGCATTCACCCATTCCACTATTGCTGGGCACTTTGTGAGGAACCTGGGTGTGTACGTATCTACTTCAGCCACAGTGCTTCCGTCTCTGGGATCTAGTGCTAATAGAACTGCTGCATCGTCAAGTATTTCTATTGCCCCTTGTATTTCTTTGGTTTGTTTGTTTGTTTGCTTTTTCCAGGAAATACCATGCCACCTTACAAAATGGTCGTACCAGTTTACAGGCCCACGAGTGGTGTAGGAGTGTTCCATTCGGCACAACTTTTCTCCGCACATGCGTACAGACAAGGCTCCGACAACATCTTTGCCTCATTTCACATGTTTCTTGTGATCTCGGACGATGCCAGGCTCTCTCAACCTGAGCCAGTCCAGGAGAACCCTTGTCTCAGTCCTCCTACCTGGAAGCCCAGGGATTAGGAAGCAGCTCTTTATCGTACAGTTAACACAGGGACCTTTGTAACAAGACTCTGAGCTGGGAGAAGCCGGGAGAGCTCTTTGTGCCTCCAGCCCAGGTATTAAATTCATCGGGTTATGAACATTCAGGCCAGGGAGCATCTGCCAATCAGGGCAGGCAACAGGTGGAATAGAACAAGGTGGGTTGAAGGGGTGACATGGACATGAAGCCAACCAGGGGTCTGGCGGATGGAGGGACAATCAAGGGCGAGGCTGAAGAGAGGCTGAAAGGAGACAGAATCAGTCGAGCCAATGGGGATGGTTTTGACCTCACTGTGAACCAAAGCAGCAAAGCCGAGCAAAGACTAGAGGGCAAAGTGGAGCCCAGGGAGATTGGTTGTATGGTTGCGAGATCTCTTTGCAGCTGAATGGAGAGATGCAGTGAGCACAGAGTGCAGAAGGTAGGAGGGAGCAGGGCCAGGGACCCACAGGTACACAGTTGAAGGAGGGGGCAGAGTGGGTTCAGCGCGGGGCCCCTAAGAATAAAGTCAGTGACTCCAACCACTCAGCTGCTCTGCAGGAAACAGATGAAGCTGTTCTGCTGCAGGAACGATTTGCCATCTAGGACGCGCTGAGGCCCAGTATTCTCTGTCCTATCAGGCTGCTGGAAGTGAGAAGGGACTTGATGACATGAAGTTGGGTCTTGTGGGTACCGTGACAGCCGTCACGTTAGAATATCATCGATGGCAACAGATTGGCTTTGGGGTCAAGGAGGCTGTGCCATCGAAGCAGAGGCTTCAAGCTGCATACTGCAAGGTCAGAGAACAGCTTGAGGAGCATGGGGAATTGAGCAGGGCACATTGAGAAGGGAGGGTGTGGGAACTTGAGGGAGTCGACGATGTAAGCTGTCGTGGCAATTCCCACAAAGATTTTTGAAGATCTACATTTTTCTTCTTCAAATGCTGCCGTCGTAAAAAAAAAAAATGCACATGCTTGTATTTGGTCAGAGAGACGAGGTCTAGGACTGAGTTCACTTCCCATGGTTCAATTTTTTTTTTGGGGGGGGGGCGGACATCCCTGCCTCCTGGTGGTCGTGGGAGCTACCCAGTGCTGCTCCTGAGAGCCGCCGCTGGATTTGAACCGTCAAGCCCGTGGGCCGCAGTCCCGCACCCAACCACTGACACCACCGGGGCTCAGCCCAACTCTTATATCTCTTATAACAATCTACACATCAGTGATATCAACTACATTTGTCTATATGTTGCCATTATCCTTTTCAAAGCATTTTCTTTCTACTTGAGTCCTTGGCATCAGCTCCACTCTTTGTCCTCCCTCCCTCCCCCATATTCCCACCTTCGTGATACCTTGATAAATTATGGCATAAATTATTATTATTTTCACATCTTGCAACATCTGCTATCTCCTTTCACCCATGTTTTCATTGTTCTTCCCCTTTGGCAGGGGGAAGTTATACATCAATTATTGCAACTGGTTCCCTTCTCTCCCCCTTCTCTCTACCCTAATTGTATTGATACTCTCATTATTGTTCCTGAGGAGGTTACCTGTCCTGGATTCTGTGTGTTGAAAGCTCTTATCTTTTTGCAGGGGGGGGAGCATCACTTCTGGTGGGAATGAGAGGCCCAGCCTTGCTCTGGAGAGCTGCTGCTGGGTTTGAACCACCAAGCCAGTGGGCCGCATTCCCGCACACAACCACTACGCCACCGGGGCTCAGCCCGAAAGCTTTTATCTGTACCAGTTTACATGCTCCTGTCTAACCAGATTTGTAAGGTAGAACTGGGGTCAGGATGGTGAGGGGGAAGCTTAAAGAACTAGAGGAATATTGTGTGTTTTGTCAGTATTACACTGCACTCTGGCAGAACAGTATTTTGTTCTTATTGGAATAGATACCTATTCTGGATATGGATTTGCCTTCCCTACATTCAATGCTTCTGCCAACACAGAATGCTTTATCCACTGGCACAGCACCCCTTATAGCATTGTTTTGGATCAAGGAACTCCTTCGCAGCAAGTCCAGTGCGGCAATGGGCCCATGTCCATGGAACATGAACATGAACATGTTCCATGAGTGGTGTGATTGATCCTGATTACCAAGGAGAACTTGCACTGGTGCTACATAATGGAGGTAAAGAAGACTGTGTCTGGAATCCAGGAGACTCCCTGGACTGTCTCTTAATACTACCACGCTCTGTATCTGCAGAGCAATTACAATTGAAAATGGTCAGCCTACACAGACATGACACAGAGAGGCTCTGCACTGTGTCACGCCACTGCTCCAAAGTTCAGGTGTCTGACGTTGAAGGCCTTCCATTCTCCTACAGGATTCACAGACTGTCCACCAGGGCTGTCCCTGTCCCCACAAGCAGGGAGAGAGGGTCGAAGTGGCATTTTTATGTCCTCATTGGTCCAATAAAATGTGGGTCGGGCTGCTTGCAGCTATGACCTCAGCTCTGGTCCCGTGACATTGTGTGTGAGGATGCAAGGGGGCTGTGAAAACAACCGTGATCTGAGGCAACAAGGCAGGAGGGACAGCTAAGCTGAGACCCAAAGGACAAGCAGAAGTGTCCAGCTGTGGGAGCAGGAGAAGTCAGCAGAGACACACACTGGGAAGGACCTACAGGCTGCTCTGGGGGTGAGGACTGTCTCTGTAATGGGGACCCAGAGAATGCCCTGAGCAGGAATGACGTGACCCAACTCACTGGGTGGGAGGCGGTCGAGGTAGAGAGAGTAGGTATGTGGAAAAAGGAAGGGGGGAAATGAGGGTTTCAGGATAGATGGAGAGTCTGTCTATGAGTGGGCTTAGAATCAGAGTTCACAGCCAACCTGGTGACTGGGAAAAGAAGGGGAGGAGAAGGGAGACTCCCAGGGCAGCCTGAAGACCGAAAAGCAGGAAACAAACTCAGTGTCCTGGAGTGGATGCTGAGTCACAGTGACCCTGTGGACAGGGAGGAACTAACTGCCCCTGTGAGTTGAACCACTAGGGCAGCCGGGTTCCTGCTTGAAGACACGCATGGTGGAGTTGGGGTCAAAGGCTCGGTGTGAGCCACGCAGGATGAGCAAAGGACCTCTTCCTCTACCTGACCTGCCCCCCAAAGCCTGGCTGCCATAAGGAAGGAATTCCAGGATTGTCTGCACACAGGAGGGAGGGGATAGCCTGCCCCCACTTCAGAAACCCCAGAAGCCAGAGATGGTCTCCTGGGATTCTCTTCTTGCCACTTGGACCTCTGCCCCCCACCCCCAGGGCTCCTGTCACCATGTTTCTGGCATCCTGAACTGACTGGTGGTCTTACCTTCGGGACCAGAAGTCACGCAAAGCCCAGTGGAACACCCACAGACTCAGCCAGGCTGGTTCTGCAGGAAGGGGACTGGTGGACACAGAGCAGGTCAGTCAGTCACTGGGAAGGACGATGGGAGCACTTGAGTGATGTGACCACTAGAGGGTGGTGCAGGGCGAAAGAGAGAGAGAGAGAGAGAGCCAGGTCCAAGCTCATCAGTGGTTATCCTTGTGAAGTAAAAACCCCGATCAGATTCCCATCCATTTCCAGCCTTTCCTGGAGGTGCATCTTTGAGGAAGCCTGTTCCTCATCTGTAAACGTTGGTCATGACAGCAACCTCCTCCCTCAGGCAGCTGCAATCATTGGAAGAAAGTCAGCTGATAAAGACTAGCCCTGTGCATTCAGCGAATGCTGCCTGGCATAGGTATGGATGCTGACTCTTGTTACTCTATCTGGGGGGGAAGAAAAGTCTTATGACTTTTTTCTCTGTCGATAACTGACAGAACTAAGAGCTCTTTGTTGGTAGCGTTCGGTGTCCCCATCGCCTCCGAATCATACATCCCTGCGTGCAAGGGAACAAACCCTGCCCGGCCCTGAAGCCTCCCCCCAGTGCTCCCCTCACTGACGCTCCTGGTGGCAGCGCCTGTGTCCATCCGCCTCACTGAGCGTGCTCCTCTCTTTCACGGCCCCTCCTCTGCACCAAGCATGCTGTGCTTCTCAGACTGAGCACTCGCGGCATGTGTTCCTTTGACCACGAGGGTTTTTCTACAAGTTGGAAAATGGAAGCCCCGGTGATACAGCGGTGGCAAAAGACCAGCGGTTCAAAACCACCGCCACTCCATGAGAGAAAGACGGGACTTTCTACTCCCATAAAGGGTGAGCGTCATGGGAGCGCACAAGGACAGTCCAGCGCTAGCCTGTAGGGTCACTATGAGTCTCCATCGGCCGAGATGGAAGTCGGTTTGGTTTGATTTGGTTTGGTTTGGGGGAACCTGAAATACAAGACAGGTAAAGCAGAGCCTCTGTACAGGGCCAGTATGGAACGCCCTCTAGCTGTGAGAGTTTATAGATGTAACATTTCTTAAAATCCGTGAGCTAGAACTGGCCATTGGGTTCTGGCCCTGTCACGATCTCAGTCTTGCCAAATGCACCAATTCCACAGTCTATGTCCTTCAGCGGATGCGGCCCACCCCCTCCACCCCCCAGCCCGGAGAGAAGAAGCTGCCTGGTTTTTTTCTTCACTGCCCCCCGCCTCCCAAGACACCAGAACAGCAGTATCCACTGGCCCATCAGGTCAGGCCTGGATACAGCATCCAAATCCAGACTCTGGAGGAACTGGCTGAATGGAGAGACCGTTCCAAGAACATCCCTCCCACCAAGGGCCAGGAGATCAAAGAATGATTCATCGAAGGACGCCAGTGGGCTGAGCAAGTGTGGCTACTCTGAAACCTGCCAGCGCCCACACCGGTCCCATTGCCCTGGGGTCCCTGGGTATGACTCATCCTGGGCCTTGCTAGCAGAACCCTCAAAGGTCTGCTCCCAACCTGGTCCAGGCGGACACTGGAGGGTGGCTGAGTTCTCTGCTTCCTCACACTCACCTCAACAAGTCTTGGGGGGGGGTGGTAGGGGAGGGGGCTGCCCCAACAATGACC
>PVJH01047062.1:0-11509 GCA_004026705.1 Nesogale talazaci
CCGCGCACAACCACTACGCCACCGGGGCTCAGCCCTCCTACTGGTCTTTTAACTTGTGAAGTGACTTCCAGCATCCTAGCAACATGCAGGCCATCAGAGTATAACCAAAAGACAGGCACATGGTCAATTACGTAATTAGGAAGCATTAAGTAATTAGTCAGAAGCAGCCAAGATCAAGTAGTGATTATCTTCAATCCCTAAATAGAGATAAAATTGCAAGGGGAAAAAGGTGTATTATTTTAGTGGATGAAAAAAAAAGTTAGACTACAATTGATAGTTATTACCCCCCACAGGATTCAGGTTCACTACAGGTTCTACAGGTTCACTACAAGATGAGGAACTGTATTAAAGGGTCACGGCATTAGGAATATTGAGAACCACTGCCGTAAGCCAACCAGAACCATCTCTTGAGCTGGTGGTGAGACAAGCTTTGCTTTTCTCTGAAATGTCTACATTGCATCGAACAAAAGTAAATACTCATATCAGAAAGACAAAGTAGATATTTTTAGAAAATGGGAACAGGCGGAAAGTAGCCATCTAACAATTTTACTGCATATCCCCCCTTTCTACCCTACCTTTCCTCCACCCTCCCAGTATCACCACTCTAACCACTGGTCCTGAAGGGATCATCTGTCCTGGATTCCTCATGTTTTAGTTCCTATCTGTACCAAGGTACATCCTCTGGTCTAGCTGGATTTGTAAGGTACAATTGGGATCATGATAGTGGGCGGGGGAAGCATTTAAGAACTAGAGGAAAGTTGGGCTGAGCCCCGGTGGCGTAGTGGTTGTGCGCGGGACTGCGGCCCACTGGGACGGAGGTTCAATTCCAGCAGTGGGGCTGGGCCTCCTACTCCCACCACTGAGAGCAGTGATGCCCCAAAACAAAAAAAAAAGAACTAGAGGAAAGTTGTATGTTTCATCATTCCTACCCTGCACCCTGCCTGGCTCATCTCCTCCCTGTGATCTTTCTGGAAGAGAATGTCCAGTTGCCTACAGATGGGCTTTGGATCGCCATTCTGCACCACCCTCTCATTCACAATGATATTTTGTTCTTTGATGCCTCATACCTGATCCCTTCAACCCCTCATGATCACACAGGCTGATGTGCTTCATCCATCTAGGCTTTGTTATTTCTAAGCTAGATGGCCACTTGTTTACCTTTAAGATGTTAAGACCCTAGATGCTATATCTTTTGATAGCGGGCACCATCAGCTTTCTTCACCACATTTGCTTATGTACACATTTGTGTTCAGCAATCATATAGGGAAGGTGAGCACGTAATGATAGGATTTTTTGTTCTTTGATGCCTACAAATACTTTTTCATAATCAGTAATACACAAGTGAACATCTTTTTTGTGAGATCTTTCCCTACTTTAAGCCACGATCTGTTTGACATCAATAATGTTATCTCTCTTCTTTGTCCTCTTCTGAATTTAGCATGATTCTGATAGTTTCCAGCCAATGTACTCCTGAAACTATTTTTTAATTTCCTTAAACAAAAGTTTACTTGTATGTGATAGTCATGATATTGTTTTATAATGTCTACATTCTGTTGGGTGACCTTTCTTTGAAATGGATACAAATATGGACCTCTTCAAGACAATTGGCCCTGTAACTCTCTTAGATTGTTTTAGGAATGGTGATGAATGAGTTATTCTAATTACTCTAAAATTGCTACATACCCTTCTGGCAATTAAAATCTTTTGAACTATAGCCCATAATCTAGAATAACATGGAGGTGTCAGCTTTTGAAGCTCCCTGGATCATTTCAGTGCCCCTGAAGGGGTGGTATCACCCACCTCGGGGAACACTGCTAAAGGAAATAAAAATAAAAGACAAGATATTATCTCATGCTGGAACTGAGAGAAAAATTAAACACAGAGAGAAACAGAAAATAAATTCTGGAGAGGATGTAGAGAGATTGGAACTTTTTTATTCTTGGTGAGACTGTAGAATTGTCCAGTCACTATGGAAAGCAGTATGGTGATTCCTTAAGCAAATACCAAAAGAAATACCTTATGACACATTAATTTATTTCTTTGGTATAAAGAAATAAAGAACAAAAAGAAACAGATATATGCACATCATGTTTATTTCAATGCTGTCCATAATAACAAAAGAATGAGAAAAAAACAAGATGCCCGTCCATGGAAGAATAGATTTACAAACCATGGTTACATGTTGGGCTACTATCTCTAAGGTCAGCAGTTCAAAACTACCAGCTGCTCCATGGGAGAAATTCAGCAATCTATTTCTTTTTTTTGTTTGTTTTGTTTTTTGTTTTTGGGGCATCACTGCTCTCCGGTGGTGGGAGTAGGAGGCCCAGCCCCACTGCTGGAATTGAACCTCCGTCCCAGTGGGCCGCAGTCCCGCGCACAACCACAATGGCACCGGGGCTCAGCCCTCAGCAATCTATTTCTATAAAGAATCAAGGTCTCAGCAATGCAAAGTGGCAGTCCCAGCCTGTACGATATAGTAGCTGTGAGTCCGCACTGACTCAACACACACACACACTCTCTCTCTCTCTCTCTCTCACACACACACACACATCAACATGTCATAAAATGAATGACTTTGGAAGTAATTGTGCTCAGCAAAGTTAGTCTATCTCATGAAGACAAATAGTGTTGGAGACCACCGTTAGAAAAGAAAAAAAATCAAGAGAAATAGTTTTCACTCCAAAAGAAATGGACTTTGGTAGTTGTTGGGAGGTTGGGGGAGAGTGAAAGGGAAGGGAACGAAGGAGAGAAACTAAATAAATAAATAGGACACACAAATAGATGCACATGGATGGATCTACATAAAGATATACACATAGGCAAAAGGAAAAATGAGAACAACAAATAAGTCAACATCCTATTAATCATGGTTGCACAACATGAACCTAATCAATGGCACTGCGTTATACAGGTAGAAGTTGTTGAATTGGAGAATATTTTGTTGTGTATTTTCTGCTACAATTAAAAAATAATCACACCAACAACAATGAGTACAAGGAGAATGAAAAGCTCTTAAATAGATTGTGGTCACAATTATATAACTCTTCTTGATATGATCGATCTATTGAATTGTATGACATGGGGAGGGGGAGTGCAAAAAAAAAAACCTGTTTACTAAAAAATAGTCAACATCTATTCAGCTATGCCAATGGGCATTTTCAGCCCACTCCACCTCCTAGAATCCCTGGCAGTCAGGGTAGAACTGCCCCTGGAGACACTCGGTCTGTCTCCCCCAGACAGCCAGTGGGTTCCAACCACCAGCCTTTCAATTAGCACCTGAGAGACTGCCCTTTTTGCTAGAGCTTTATAAAAGACTCCTTTTTTGGGGGGGCATCACTGCTCTCCGGTTGTGGGAGTGGGAGGCGCAGCCCCACTGCTGGAATTGAACCTCCGTCCCAGTGGGCCGCAGTCCCGCGCACAACCACTACGCCACCAGGGCTCAGCCCAAAAGACTCCTTCTTAAAAACACAAAATTAATGAATTTCTCAGGAATAATGGATTTTGAACCTACTGTTTTTCTCACCCTAGTATTTGCAGACTGGTTCCAGTTGCCAGAAAATACTTTTAATCACAAATGAATGATGCCTTTCTGTCTAGCCAAAGTGGATTTACCCATAGGTCATTCTATCATAGAGGGGTTTAAAGAAAACTGTAAAGTCCCACACTCCCTTGATTCTGTGAAGTTCTTATTCAGTGTTAGGAGTTACTTTTCAGGTATACTCAGCCACACATTCAGGACCCTCCAATTTCATTGTCTTTCAAGTTGTCCTATGTTCAAAACCTTGCTTTCATCGATCCTGGGAAAAATGTTCAGGACACCATTCTCTACAAAATCAAAAGTGTCTTTCAATCCAGAGCACAGTCCCCAAACACCACTTTGTTGTTTGCTAAACCTGTTCGGAGATGTTTCCTCCACCCTTTTCTCACAACCAGGCAGGGTGCTGACAGCCCAGGGGGAGTGGGCTGGGCAGAAGAAAGGCAGGCAGGAGAGGCCAAGTCCCAGGGAATAAAGCTGCTTTGTTTTCAATTCTCACCACTCCAGCCCAGCAAACTGGGAGGTACAGATGACTATCTCTTAACCCTTCAGACCTGGAACCTGAAAAGCTCATGAACAATGATCCGATTTAAAAGATATTTATTTAGTGCTAATAAGATTCCTAGCTCTGCTATTACGTAAAACATCTCCCAGTGAGAAGATCAAGCTGTGGAAATAATTTCCCTATTAGTCCATAAGTAGGAGCCAGTTGTTTTTCTGACTCATGGCCGCCCCATGTCTTTTGGACTCGAAATAGACTCCAACGGATGGATTTTTGGTGGTTGTGTTTTTTGAAGTGTCTTACCATGCCTTCCTTCTGAGATGCCTCTGAGTGGACATGAACTTCTACATGTTTGGTTAGCAGCAGAGTCTGATTGATAACCATTGCACCACTCAGGGACTTTGTTCAATAGACCCACAGCTAATACTGAAAGTACCACAGATTCTTTTTAAAAAAAAAGATGGGATCAAATTATATACTTATGTATTGGGTTACACATTGGGCCGCTAACCAAAAGGTCAGCAGTTTGAACCCACAAGCGGTTCCTCCAGACAAAGGTGAAGCTGTCTGCTGCCATACAGATTTACCATGTGTGCAGTACAACGATGAGACACACATCCTTTCTCTAATTCCTGAAGGTTTCCCCTCCACCCCCACTGCCAGGATCCAGTTCCACCTTACAAATCTGGCTAGACTGGAGTACATACATTGGTATAGATAAGAGCTCTGGACACATGGAATTCAAGACAGATGAAACCTTCAGGAACTGCCATGGGAGTGTCGACTTCATAAGAGACTTCCTCCCCACCCCCGAAGGGAAATGAATAACAGAAATGTGGGTGAGAGGAGACAGCAGACAGTGTAAGACATGAAATAGCAATAATAATATATCATTTATCAAGGATTCATGAAGGTGGAAGCACTCGGGAGGTAGGAGAAAAATGAGGAACCGATACCAAGGTTCAAGTAGAAAGAAAATATGTTAGAAATGTTGACGGCAGCATATGTACAAGTGTGCTGGATACAATTGAATAATGGATTGTTAAAAGATCTGTAAGAGTCTCCCAATAAAAACAGTAATAAAACATTTCCCATCTAGGAAATTATAAGGAGCAATTCTATCTTATCCATTCTCTTTGAGTTAGAATCAACTTGATTACTATAGGTTTAGTTTTAGCCTTTTTAAAAAAAAATCCATTTTCATGGGGGCTCATTCAGCTCTTATTACAATCCATACATACATCCATTGTATGTCAAGCATATTTATACTTTGTTTTGTTTTGTTTTGGGGGGCATCACTGCCCTCCGATGGTCGTGGGAGGTACCCAACCTTGCTCCTGGAGAGCCGCTGCTGCATTTGAACTGCCAAACCCGTGGGTCTCAGTCCTGCACTCAACCACTACGCCACTGGTGTTCAGCCCGCATATTTGTACATTTGTTGCCCTCATCATGTTCAAAACATTTGCTTTCTACTTTAGCCCTTGACATTAGCTCCTCATTTCCCCCCTCTCTCACTTTACTCCCCTCCTTCATGAACCCTTGATAATTCATAAATTACTATTATTTTGTCATATCTTACACTGTTTGATGTCTCCCTTCACCACTTTCCTGTTATCAGTCCCCTAGAGAAGAGGTTAGATGTTGATTCTTAAAATTGGTTCCCCCTTTCTACTCCACCTTCCTTCCACCCTCCAGGATCACCACTCTCACCTCTGGTCCTGAGGGATTCATCTATCCTGGATTCCCTGCGTTTCCAGTTCCTATCTGAACCAGTGTACATCTTCCAGTCTACCTGAATTTGTACAGTAGAATCTGGATCATGATGGTGGGGGGAGTGGGTAAGCATTAACGCACTAAAGGAAAGTTATTTGTTTAATCGTTGCTACACTGCACCCCAACTGGCTTGTCTTTTCCGTGCCACCCTTCTGTAAGGGGATGTCCAGTTGCCTACAAATGGACTTGGGGTTTCCACTCTGTGTGCCCCATCATTCGCATGATATGATTTTTTTCTTTGATGCCGGATACCTGATCCCACTAACACCTCATGATCACACCAGCTGGTGTGTTTCTTCCATGTGGACTTTATTGCGTCTCAGCTAGATGGCCACTTGTTTATCTTCAAGGCTTTAAGACCCCAGACGCTATCTCTTTTGATAACTGGGCGTCATCAGTTTTCTTCCCCACATTTGCTATGCACCCATTTTGTCTTCAGTGATCATGTTGGGAAGGTGAGCATCACGGAATGCTAGGTTATTAGAACAAAGTGCTCTTGCATTGAGGAAGTACTTGAGTAGAGACCCAGTATCCATCAGCTACTTTGATAATTAACATGTAAGTATACACAATAGATCTATTTCCCTGTCGTTATATATAAATATATTTACATTTGTACATGCCTGAATTTAGAACTCTATAAATGCCCTTTACCGCCTAGTTCTTCTATTTCCTGTTAGCTTTGTTGCTGCTGTTGTTTCATGCAAAGGTTTGGAATGTTTCAAAAGCTGCACATGCCACAAGTAAAGGTCAAAGTGATAAAGAATTGGTTGCAAGTGGGAATTGGCACTATCCTTTTAGAGTCTGTGCAAATTTACATAACATTAAAGCTCTGGTGGCAGAGTGAATTGATAAGAGTTGAGTTGTTGACCACAAAGTTAGCCATTTAGGACCACCAGCCTCTCCCAGAAGATAGACAAGGTTTTCTATTCCCTTAAAGAGTTGTCGGAATCCCCCAGGAGCAGTTTCCTACAGAGTCACCATGAGTTTGTATGGGCTCGACGGAAGTAAGATATTGACAGATTGAGGTGCCAAATGTGTGTGTGTGTGTGTGTGTGTGTGTGTGTATGAGGGGAGAAGTTTCAAAAATGGTATTTACCACCCCAACCCCCTCAGAAGAATGCACTTCAGAGGCCAGCACTGAGGCTATAGCTTGGGGAGAGGAGCATGTCTGACTAGAGCATCCAAGAGAAACAAAAAGATATGGAGAGTGAGGGGAAGATATCCTGGCCCACCCCACCCCAAAGATGATGTTCCTGCTCCGAGCAGACTGCATGGGGAGGACTCTAGGGCTGGCCCAACCACAGGACATGGCATTCTTCACTGAACCATGGTGCTGTGGGCGACAATACGGGAGACTCGGTGCAGGAATTGTGCACAATCTGACCCCATCACACTGGGACAAAGCACTGAGGTCATGCAACAGAGCATCATGGAGAGCAAAGTGATGAAATTCCCGGGAAATACCAAAAATAGGCTTTGGAGACAGAGTGTGGCACCCCATCAGACTCAACTGGAAAATACTTGTAAAGGCCAACAAACAGATCTTGAACTATATATAGGCCTTTCCTTTTATTCAGTGGCTTTCTTTTGTTATTGCTATTGTTATTGTTGGTCTTGACTTCCTTTGTTGTTTTATTTGGCTTTGCCAGTTTTTGCACTGCTTATCTATCTAGATAAGATAGGCAGAAAAGATCATTCAGAGATGAAAAGAACAGGACCAGTGGTTTCAGAGGGACATAGGAAAAGGGGAGGTGGGAGAAAGGAAGGGAGGGAGACCAACCCAGGGACAAGGGAACAACAAGTGAACTAAAATCAATGGTGAGAAGGGTGTAGGTTGTATAGTGGGGTTTAATCAAGGGCAATGTAGCAGTGAGGAATTACTAAAACTGAATGAAGGCTGAACGTGATGGTGGACAAAAGGGAAGTAAAAGGAAAGAAAGGAAAGAACCAGGATGCAGAGAACATTTATAGAAGTCTAAATATAGACATGTACAGACATGTAAATACAGACATATTTATATGTGACAATGGGGAAATAGATCTATGTGCATATATTTATAGGTTTAGTATTAAGGTAGCAGATGGGCATTGGGTCTCCACTCAAGTACTCCCTCAATGTAAGAACACTTTGTTCTCTTAAACTGGCACTCTATGATGTTCACCTTCCAGACACGATCACTGAAGACAAAGTGGGTGCATAAGTAAATGTGGTGAAGAATCACCTTCCCAGCACGATCACTGAAGACAAAGCAGGTCAATAAGTAAATGTGGTGAAGAGTCATGATGGCGACCAGCTGTTAAACAGTATAGCACCTGGGATCTTAAAGGCTTGACAATAAAAAAGTGGCCATCTAGCTGAGAAGCAACAGAGTCCACATGGAAGAAACACACCCGCCTGTGTGATCATGAGGTGTCAATGAGATCAGGTACCAGGCATCTAAAACTCAGAACAAAATCATACCCAAGGTGAATGGTGGTGGGGGAAGGTGGGGAGGGTGATGAAGTTGAGAACCAATGCCCATCTGCTGACAATTGGACATCCCCTTATAGAGGGGTCACAGGGAAGAATGAGTCAGTCAGGGTGAAGTATAGCACCGATGAAACACACAACTTTCCTCTAGTTCTTTGGTGCTTACTTCACCCCACTATCATGACCTCAATTATTCTTTACAAATTGAATTAGACCAGAACATTCACATTGCTTTAGATAAGAGCATAGGGAATCTAGTATAGATAAACCCCTCAGGACCAACAAGGATTGTAGAGATTCCAGGAGACTTAGAGGAGGGTGCGGGGAGAAAAGAAGAATTGATCACAAGGATCAACCTATAACCCACTCTCAGGGGGATGAATAACAGAAAAGTGGGTGAGGGACGATGGAAGAGTATGTAAGATATGAAAGTAATAATCTATAACTTATCAAGGGTTCATGAGGAAGGGCAGGAGGGAGAGGGAAGAAATGGGGAGCTTATATCAGGGGTTCCAGTGGGAAGAGAATGTTTTGAAAATGATGATAGCAGCATATGTGCAAATGTGTTTGACACACTGGATAAATGCATGGATCATGATAATGGATGTGAGTCCCCAATAAAAGTATTTAATTAAAAAAGTTAAATGGTATTTACATTACGATTTTTGTTTTGATAGGGCATTTTCCAACTAAAATAATTATCAGAGTTGGTCTTATGATGGAGCCAAAGAAGTTTCAAGTTCAGGAGTTTTGACGTATTCAGACCTTTCTAACTAAAAGTGCCCACTGCCATGGCGTCAGCTGTGACTTTGATCAAGCCTGTAGGGCAGAGTGTAACAGCCTTCTTGGGTTTCCAAGGTTGTAACTTGTTATAGGAGTAGAAAGTCTCATCTTTCTCCTGAGGAATTGGCTGGAGAGCTACCATTTGCTGACCTGGTGGTTGGCAGCACAATTCATAACCTACCAACACTACCAAGGCTCCAAGAGGAAACAGCAGATACTTGTAAGATCCTGTAAGCTGTATTTTTTTAAGGACATGCTCTCCAACAGGTTACATGTTAGGGACAACCCTGGTTGATTTCCTGATGTTTATTTACAGGAAAAATATACCGCTTCACCTTGGTTGTCATGGGAAACTGGAGTGTGAAGACTATACTGTTCCATAATCCTCCAAGAAACTGCCTCCTACTGTCCCTTCCCCTCTTCTCTCACTCTTAACCCTGAGCAACTTCCCCTGTGTTTCCTCCATCTCATTTCCCAATGAGACAATGCAGGTGCTTTCTAAATAGAAATACATAGAGAACTACTGCCCCATATCCTAACATGAAATCCCTGGGTAGTGTGAATGTTTAGAACATTTACGTGGTAACTATAAGATTACAGCACACATCTATTCAGAGGTGCCTCAGAAGAAAATTTCCAAATGATCAGCTGAAACCTCTGTAAAGCACAGTTATGCTCTGACACAAGATTGCCATGGTCACAGTGGACTCTGTGATCAGTGGTCTCAGACCACACACTTCTCACCTTCTACATGGGGAAATCAGCTTTGGTTCCCAGAGGTTTATATGTTGCCTTTGTTCCAAAAAGTTTGTTTTTTGTTTTTTTTCTATTTCACATCACTGCCCTGGTGGCAGTAGGAAGCCCAGCCTTGCTCCTGGAGAGCTGTTGCTGGATTTGAACCATCAACCCTGTGGGCTGTAGTCCCTCACAAAACCACCGTGACACCAGAGCTCAGCTCCAAAAAGGTTTTAACAGATATTCCAGACTAAGATAGACTAAGAAGAAAAGTCTAGAAATCTACATCCAAAAGTCGGCCTTTGGATCACCTTATGATCCAAACCTTATGGATCGTAGCACTGAGATCCCCAACCAACCGTGGGGATGACACAGGACTGGACAGTATTTTTTCTGTTGTGCGATCTCATGAATGGAGGCCACGTTGATGAGCCCTAACGACAGCAGCATGTTCTCACAACTCCTGGGACAACCTCTCTCACCATCATCCTTTAAGCTCTACTTTTCCCAGTTTTCCTCCTGATCAGTACCATGCCTTTTCAGGCCCCCACTTCTTCAAGTGAGAGCCAAAGATGTTGGGAAAGCACGGGACCCTTCCCTACAGATTAGAAAGTAAACAAGCCTAAATAAAGCCCGTGCCTACTTTGTTTATTGGGTAATCAGCCTCTTGTTAACATAACTAATATTGTGCAATTTAAAGATCTGATGTCTCTTTCCATACTACTTTGGGTTTCTATTAAAAGATGCTGCAGATAAGAATCTGATTTTAAAAGTCCTATGATGCTCTGTTCAACTAGGCTACATGTGGGTCGCCATGCGTCAGAGTCAACTTGACAGTGACTGGTTGGACTGGTTACATATCAGGGAGACACTTATTTATTGTCCTGCTTTCAGATGAAGAAGTGGAAATTCAGATGAGTCATTTCCCACGACAGACAAGCCAGCAAGATTTGAAAACAGGCCTGCTCCAATATCTATGCCCTTTCCACTACAAAATTCTACATTGGGGGACGCACAAATGTAAAGTCTGTGACCAAGACTTATCAGTAGGGAAGATCAATCTAAGGGCACAGTTATAAACAGCCTTCACAAGCTCAAAGTCCCTAATGTTCACTTAAGAATTCTAGTTTACTTTCTCCATTCCTGCCCCCTCCCACTCAACCATCCATATATCATTCGGCCGTCATTCTGTGCTCCTGTTCCACACCAGCCTCCACCACCTGGCAGGAATCTGCCAGCACTGACATGAACTGCTTCACGGGGACCTTCACATCTCACACCTCCTGCTCTCGCCTCTCGCTGTTATGGGGTCTCTTTCACTCTAAATAGAATGTTAACCCTCTCATCCATTAGGAGCAAGTCTTTGGGGACCATGAGTTGTGCGAGTGTTTCGGGTGCCCCACAGGGTTGACTGGATGCATCAGTTCATTGAGTAGTGTATTGGTTTCATTCACTCATTCTTCTATTTGAGGATGCACTGAACAAGAACTCTGCTCTTAGTGAGCAGAAGCAGACTGTAATAACTGCGAGCTGTGGTGAATGGTATTAAGAAACCAAGCAGAGCTGGGCGAGGAAATGATGGAGGTCATGAAGAAGGAGATGGTAAGGGTCATTGACAATGGGAGGACATTAATACGGTGGCCCTTTCTTGTCATAAACATGAGTTTGTTCTCTAGCGTTTCAAAGCAATTGTGATGTCAGGGTAGCT
>PVJH01047063.1:0-11498 GCA_004026705.1 Nesogale talazaci
GGGTGTGTGTGTGTGTGTGTGGTATGTGGGGGGCTGTTTTCCCATGGGTCCGTCAGTCCCTGACCTGACCACGTGTGGCGTGTAAGGGGTTCTTTCCCACGTGTGCACCTCTCTATAGGTGTGAGTGGTGGGCGAGGGGAGGGGGGCCCGGGGAAGTCCGCCCTTCGACTCAGGGTTTTCCAGCAGGGCCTGCTCATTCTCATGCAACCCGATCCTAACAAGGACCTGAAAGCATCGGCGGCCATGACGGGTGGGTGGGCGAGCAAGACTGCAGGACAGGGCAGGGAGAGGGGGGCCCACGGAGCTGAAATCGGTGCCTCTGTGGGACTTATTAAAGGATTGGCACACATGTCCCCACCCCCACAGCAGTAAGGAAGAACCAGCAAGCGCTCTCTCCTGGCTGGCCTGTGTCCCTCCCAAGCCCTCCAACAGGGGCCAGCCACCTGCATGCTTCTCGGAGGTGAGGGTCCCTTCCAGCTGCTTACCGGGTTGGGGCACAGGCTGGGCAGCTGGAAGAAGTCGAGGCCTCTGCGGAGGCCGGAGATCACCGGAGGCCGGCAGCACTTGTCCTCGCCCTGCTCAATGAGGGTGTCCAGCAGGGCGATGGGGAAGGCACAGACCACCGAGTTGGGGCCTTCTCTGGGCCCACGGTCCCTGTTCCTTCCGAAGACGCCGAACAGCACTTCCTGGCCCTCCTCGATGCTCAGCTCGAGGGCTAGCTGGCCGCCCACAGGCGCCGTGTGGGCTGCCCGTAACACCGGGTAGTCCTGGCCCACCGTCAGGGTCCTGCTGCGGCGCCGGCGGCGCTTGGGCTCGAAGCTGCAGCGGAGCACCAGCTCCCGGTAGCCGCCCAGCTCCACCTCGGTGGCTCTGAGGCGAGCCAGGCGCGTGTGCAGGGCCTTGGGCCCGGCCTCCACGCTGGCAGGCTGCACGGTCAGGAAATACACGAAGGCCCCCGCCCGGAAGCTGTGCACGTACTCGATGCGGTAGGAGGCCAGGTACGCGGGGCGCACGGACAGGGCCACGAAGTCCCGGGCGAAGCCAGTGAAGTCCGCCAGCAGGCGCCGGATGGACACCGACTGCGGGCTGAAGCTGGAACCCACGGCCGCGTCCAGGGACGCCGCCGCGTAAAGGTAGACGGCCTGGCCCTGCTCCACCACGGTCACGCGGGTGCCCAGCGGGCTGGCCACACAGTCGGGGCAGCGCTCGGGCCGGTTGTGGCGCGCCGAGAAGAGGCAGGCGGGCGGCAACAGGCGCACCCCTCCGTCGCCCAGCTCCAGCTCGTGCAGGAAGCAGCGGCCGCGCAGGCTGGAGCCGCAGCTGATCAGCGCGGGCAGCCCCTTCTCCATCGCCAGCACCTGCGTGTCCGTGTCGCCCGGCGGGCCGTGGGGGCCCGGGCCGCAGGCCGAGCACGTCTGGCAGCTGGGGTCCCCGGCGGGGCCCGTGGCCAGGCTCTGCACTGGCCGCAGGCCGGGCTCCAGCACGTGCAGGCGGTTCCGCGTGGCCACGAACACGGCTCTTCCGTCCTCGTCCTCGTAGGTGGCCACGGCCTGCACCGGGCCGCCGGCGGCGAAGCTGGGCACCGGGTACTCCACGTCGAAGTTGCGGGAGGCGGCGTAGGGGATGCGCGAGCACTGCCCGGGCCTCTGGCACCGGCCGGGCGCCGTCACCGCGGCCGGCCTCGGCGGCGGCCGCAGCAGCAGCAGAAGCAGCCAGAAGGGTTGCAGCTGGAGCAGCGCCATCGGGGTTGGCGGGGTGCGGGCCGCCGGGCGCGGGGGGGACAGTCCAGACTTTGGCTGCGGCCAGCGCCGGTCCTTAGGGCCTCCCTCCTCCGGGCAGCCGGCCCGCCCGGGGCTCTGGTCAAGTTCGACCCGCGGGCGGGCGGGCGGAGGGTCGAAGGCAGTGCCCGAGCCGCCCGCCTCACCTGCCCCGTCCTCCGGTAGCCGAGCTACGAGCAAAGTCCGCCCGCCGGGCGTGGGGCCCGGGCCGGGCCGGCGGGATCAGTGGGCGGGGCGGGGGCGGGGCCGCGGTGAGACCAGCCCCGCCCAGATCCTCTCCCCCCCCTCCCCCGCCCCCGCCCCCGACTCTCCCGTCTCGGAAGCCCGGGTCTGGGACCTTTCCTCTCCTGGGTCCTTTAGCTCCGCCGCGACAGGTACGACAGGTACGTGTACCTGGGGGTGGCCCTGGAGAAAGGTGAGGAGACCCGAGCCATCCATTGGGTCACCTTGCGGCAGTGGGGGGATGGGGGAGCCTGGGCTAGCCCCAGCACCCGTCAGGGCGTCCGGACTGCGACGCTGCCAACTTCACAGGAGTGCTGGTGCCACCGTGGAGTCTGAGAGGCTCGCTTGTGGCTTGTCGAGGCCAGCAATATATGGAGGACGAGAGGGGGAGTCCAGTGGGCCGCGGGGTTGGGAGCACCAGGATGGCTGGTGTCAGGGACTGGTGTGTCCCCGGCCTGTCCTGAGCGCGCTGGGAGCTGGGGATTGCTGGCCCTGTGGTGGAGGTCGGGGGTGGGATGGGGTGGGGGGAAGCCTTGGTGGAGGGAGGCCCAGCCTGGCGCTGGCCCCTGCAATGGGTGATTCCAAGTCACAGGATTGACTTCCTGGGGGCTCCCTCCTTCCCAGCCCTGTCCCAAGGGCCCCCGTGGACCCCAATATGGGAGAGTTGTGAACCTTGGCTCCCAGGGGCCCTCTACCCTTCTCTGGAACCCTGGAGGGCCCCTGTCTCCATGATGAGGTAATGCGGTTCTGGTTAAGTGGCTGTGTGGCTGTCTGCCCTCTCTCCATTTCCCTCACTTGTTTGGCATTTAACTTGGGTCAGCTGTTCCTCACACGAGGGGGACCCTGAACCTCAGCCAGACCCTGGAGAGAGACCCCCTGGGGGAGGATGACAGGGGAAGGGGGAGCCCCGCAGGGGGGCACCAGATTGAGGTTTAAGTAAAGTGACCAGACATCCTGCTTTTGGCAGGATGGACCCGATTTCAAACAATTTTCCCTGCATCCCGCGGTGTTTTTAAAAAGTCCCAATTTTTGGAACAAATGCACGACAAGCTAGGAAACTGCAGGAGAACAGGAAGGGAATATGCCCCCTTTCCATGCCCCCCGCCCCCCCAGTCAATGGTATCCTGCTTTACCAGTGTAAAAATCTGGTCACTTTAGGTTTAAGGGGTGTGGTGGAGGGAGGTGGGATGCAAGGGCGGAAGGTAGGCCCACGAGGGTCAACCGGGGCCAGGGAACGGCATCTCTCCCCCCCCCACACACACACCCCTGCTTGTGTCCTGGCTGTACCACCACCTGTTCAAGGCCCTTCCCACTTCTAGTGACACCTAGTGACGAAGTCACCATGCCCACAGGTGCTCCTGGGCTGTTATCTCAATCAGACCACAGGTCTTCCTCCCTCAGAGCAGGCTGCCAAGCGCTTAAACGTTTCACTTAGAACACAACTCCAACTCTCTGTCCGCCTCACTGGGACGCTGGCAAGAACAGGGTTTCCAAAGGCCATTGATCTTTAATGGGGAGCAGAAAGTCTCATCTTTCTCCCCAGAGAGTGGCTGGTGGGTTGGAACTGCTGACCTTCCAGGATCAAGCCCACGGGGTCACCAGGACTCCCAGGGCCGCCTCTGTTGATGCTTAGAGCCCTTCCTCTTCTCACAGCTGGGCGGGCACCTCCTTCCAGGAAGCCTTCCTGGCTCAGCGCGGGCCAGGCCTCGCTCCTGGGTCCCAGAGCCCTCCTGCTATACACTCACCCCAGCAGGCTTACTTCACTCCCGAGACCTGACTTTGCTCCCAGCCTTGCGCCGCCCCCTCCCAAGAGACTCTGCGAACACCTAGTGATGAACTGCAGGGAGGAGCCACCCAGTGCTGGGAGGGTCTCCCCGGCTGCGTAAAAAAGCTCTCCTTTTCTGAACCAGAATTGGCCTGGGAATGAATAAACATCCAGCGAGAATCAGGGTGTGGTTCCATCGACGTTCCTTCGGTCAACAAGTCTAAAGATAGTCCCGCAGGCGTCAGACTGGTGCCAGGACCCGGGTTCCCCGTGACCTCCTTTCAGCTACAGAGAAGCTCAGACCTCCAAAGTTTAGGGCCAGGCTTATCCAGCATCTCCCCCCAGTTATGAGCAGAGGTGTCGCAATCATCAGTTGGTCTTCACTGCCCCCGTGTGGTCAGGCTCAGCCTCCTCAGTGGCGGCCCACTGGAGCCCCCTTTTCCTCCCCATTGGCCTGCTCTGTAGGATAGTGGGGGGCAAGCTATGGGAGGAGGGGGTACGTGTCCCCAAGGGGACGGCAGCTGGTCTGACCCACCTCAGCACCTGCCCTACTGTCCCCCTGGAAGAAGAGCTGGCCACTCTGTCCTCCCTAGGTTCGGACACTTCCCTGAGGCCTAGGCCCAGCCTTTCTCCCACACAGAGACCACGGCTGGACTAGAAGGGGCACCCTCTTCACTCACAATAGAACAGAGTCATTCCCCAGCTGTACAACCTCCGTGGGCTCACCCCGCCAGACCTACCTGGAACCCAGCACCCTGGCTGTGCAGATTACTCCAGCTCCGCTGTCCATCAGTCATGCCAGCTCCTGGGCCTTTCCCATTTGCCCTTCCCTGACCCCCAAACAGTAACCCCACCCTCCCACGTGCCCCGTTGTCTTCATCTGTGGATCCCCCTGCCGCCTGGGCCTAGAATAGGTGCTGGGCCACAGCAGCTGAGGGCAGGGGTCAGGGAGGCTCGCAGGGGCACTTAGTGACTGGCCACTCCCCAGGACACCACTGACTGTCAGGGAGAGCTGACCCGGCATCATCCTGGCTCTAAAGGGAGTGGCTTGGTGCCCAGGCCAGGGGCAAGGACCGACGGAGAGGCCAGAGAGTGACAGAGTACAGGATGAGCGGCTGCTCTAAGGCTGTGACTGCTCCCTAGAGCCTCGGGGTGGCCCGGCGCCATGCCTGTCCTTGTGAGGTTCAGGCAACGGGTTCCACTTCCATGTCATGTAGTCTCCCACCTGGGGAGGCTAAGGGACAGAACACCTTGACCCCCTCAGAGAGAGACACGCGGGTGATTCTTCAGACAGCATGAAGATCCCACAACTCAGGGGCCGGCTGTCTGCCACGGACGCTTCTAAAGCCTTTCCCTCCCCCTACCAGTGACCTGGGTCAGTTGCAGCAGACCAGGAGAGGCCCCCCTCCCCTCCCCCGCAGCAAGATGCACGTTGCCCACCCTGGCCCTGGGCTCTGCCCAAAGCAGAGCATGGTGAGTCAACAGGGCCAGTCTCCCGGATGTCCCCGGCACTCCCGATACAGCTGACGATGCCAGGAAGCCAGGTGGCCAAGGAGCACTCCAGTGTGCCTCGAGGACATGGCCTATTTTGGGGGGAGGGTCCACACCTGCCCCGAGGTCAGCTAGGCCTTCTTTCCGGCCCCAGCTCACTTGCAGGACCAGTCCGGGGAATCCACTGAGTGGACATTGGCCAGCTAAGGAGGAGAGCCCTTCCCAGGAAGGCTTAGCAAGGGCAGTGTCCCCGGAGGCCTACGGGTGACAGGGGAGGCTGGATTCTGGAGGCCATTCTAACATGGGCTCCCACCCAGGCTAGGGCTCAGATCCCCCCAGGCCAGACGGCGCCTGCGGGATCTCCAGCAGTCCATCAAGTAGCCGCCTGGCCAGGGCTCCCTACATGACTGACTGGGTCCTTTGGGTTATGAAATGGGTCCCTCCCAAGCCTGAGAGGGGAGGCACAGAAGCTCCCACCGAGTATGGGGGTAGGGCTGTGCCAGTGTACAGGTCAGTGGGCTCCCAGAGAACCCTTTCTATGGGGCAGGGCCTTAGCACCTGCCTCTGAGCCGTGGAGGGAGGCGGAGAGAGCAGCTGTGCACGGGCCCCAGAGCGTGTGTGGATGACTGCCAAGGAGGGACCGGGGCCCATGGGGAGGAGTGAAAACGACTTGCCGAAGGGTGCACAGCCACAGGTCCCGACGAATGTCTTTCCCAAAGCATTTTAATGCCCACACCGGCCCACAGCAGTCCCTGACTGCTGGCAGGGGAAGAGAAGGCTAGCCCCGCCGGGAGGCTTCCAAGCCTTCCCCCCCCACTCCCGGAGAACCCGGGAAGGCGCAGCCTGCACACCTTCCCCTCAGTAGGTGAGGGGCGTGAGGATGAAGAGGCGGTCTTCCTCTTTGCGGATCCAGCGCATCAGCTTGTGGATGGCATTCACGGCTGAGGCCTTGGTCCCCAGGGGGCTGTAGCACATGTACAGCTCAAAGGCACCTGTCACCTGGAGGGAAGGGGAGGGGAGGGCGGGCGCGGCAGTGCACCAGATGGTTGGTCATCCAGGCTGGGGGTCTCTCGGGCCCCTGGCCAGAAGCCCGCCGAGACCCCGCCGTGTGGAAGGGCTGCCTTACCCAGGCCAAGAGGTTCTCATTGGGCCCCGTGTAGTAGATGGTCTTCAGGGGGCGCGAGGCATTGTGGGCACGGCTGTGCAAGTACTGGTAGAGGCCCAGCAGCCGCTCCTGCTCTTCCTCGCTTGTGTACGGGGCCTCGATTTCCGGGCTGCGGAGGGGAGGACGGTTTGCAGAGGGCTGACGTCTATGGTCTTCCCCGAGACCTCTAGGAAACACCCCTTTTCAGTAGTCTTTGTTCAGCCTGGCTGAGAGAAGTCAGTCTGCACTGAGCTGTCAAAGGCCGAGCCGGACAGCTCTGGGACGCAGGCCACTCAGGTCCAAAAGGGGATTTGGGAGGAGAAACCGCCACACCTGGCCCTGCCCCTCTGTCAAGGGAAGGGGAGGGGAGAGGCTCAGTAGGTTGGGCTGAGACGGGCCCAGGCTTAAGGCCCAAGTTTAAGGCCGCCATAGCTCCAGGACAGGGAAGCCAGGAAGGAGGCCTGTGTTCCAGCTTCCTTCCTGGAAAAACTGGACATTTCCGAGCCTTCTGGGTAACAAAGTTGAGGTTCGTGGTCCCGGGGAGGGTGGTGAAGGGTGTCTGGATCGCTGGGGCCAGAGCTAAATAGATCCGGCGTGCAGATCCGTTCCCAAAGGGGCCCGTCAGCTTCAAGCTGCCCCTCCACTCCACCCCAGGGCTCAGACGTGACCAGTGCCCCCACCCCCACCCCCACCCCCCACGTTCCTGTCTTCCTCAACCAATGGCCCCCAAGGCCCTCCCTCACCTGGTGAACAGGCCCGAGCTCTTGGATTTGTAGAGGAAATGGCGCAGGTCCGGGATGCCCACTTGGGCCACGCTGTAGTAAGGCGTTCGCAAGGCCTCGCGCAGGGCCAGGTGGGCTCCGCGCTTGCGCAAGCGCTCCTGGAAGCGGCGCCGGCAGTCGGAGACGGCAAAGAAGTCCTCGCGGTCGGTGGAGACCAGCAGCAGGCAGAGGTCGGTGTCGGGCTCCAGGTAGGAGATGTGTACGTGGAAGAAGCCGGCGGCGTTGAACTTGGGCAGGCACACGGGCGTCCAGGCCTCGCCCTCGCGGAACGACGAGGAGGAGCTGATGAGGTTGAAGAGCAGGTGCAGGTCGATGGGGTGCAGGAACTGGTCCTTGCGGCGCACCAGGGCCACCAGCTGGTTGCGCGCCAGCAGGATGGAGAAGACCAGGCTGCGCGCCCGCGCCTGCTGCAGGCTGGCGCTCACCACGTCGCGCACGGCGGCGGCCAGGGGCAGGCAGCGCGCCGCGCCCATCAGGAAGCTGGGGTCGCGGGCCATGAGCTGCAGCAGGTTGTCGGTGATGCGCTCGGAGCCCGAGAGCAGGCGGCGCAGGTCGTAGTTCTGCTTCTGCTGGAAGATGTGGCTCAGCTGCGCGCCCGTCAGAAGGCTCAGGATCTGGTAGTAGATGTACAGCAGCTCCTGCGCCAGCTCCTGCGCCGACTGCCGCGTGCGCGCCACCGCCACCAGCACCAGCGGGCTCCGCCGGACGAAGACCACCTTGTAGCCATCTGGGGGGCGGAGGGGGGGGGGGCGCGTGGGGTCAGCCTCGGGCCCGCTTGGATTGGCCTTGCTGCTGGGAGCCTGCCTGCCTGCCAGGCCACCTGCCTCTGAGCTCGGTACACAGTAGGGGCTTACGGAAGAGGAGGACAAGAGTAGCGACCCCCCCCTCCACTGCCCCATTTCCCTGAAGACTCGTCCTTGGCACCTGCCCCCAGACAGACCAGCCTGAAACGTGGTGGCAGATACTTGGGAAAAATCACCTTCCCAAGCTAAGAAAGCTGGCATGGGTTGAGTGGGGATAAAGATGGATTTTTTGGGGGGTGGGGTGGGGTGTTATCCATCCCCAGACGAGTCTCCCCCAATTCAAGAGCAAAGCCCATGGCATCGTGGACCCTCACAAGAGCTCTTTGAGGCAGGCAGGGCTCCCAGTTCCTGTATCGAGGCTCCTAGAGTTGAAGACATTTATTTTGGCCATAGGGTACATCCCAGTCCTCTAGGACATGCTGGAGCTCACCGGAGCCTGCAGAGCCCTCCCCCGTCCCCTCCCGGGCGGCTCACCTGCATGGATGGAGCGTATGGCGTTCTTGTCCGCCTCCAGGAAGGACACCAGGGCCACCATGACGCCCATGGTGCTGGACAGCGCCTCCTCTGACCCGTAGCGGGAATACACGGGCTTCCCGGCCTCACTGAGCACGAAGATGTGCTTCTGGTGCAGGCGCCAGGCCTCCGTGGCGTCCTCCTCGTCCCCATCAGGCGCGCCCTCCCTCGGGGGCTCTGTGGCTGGCCGCCCGGTGGCCCCCGGCGGCTCTGACCAGTCCTCAGAGCTGCCGGGCAGCATCTCCTCCTGCAGGTCACGGGCCACACCCGTGAGCTGGGTGCTCAGCTCACTGAAGTCCTGGCTGATCTGGCGCATGTCTGCTGGCAGGGGCGAGGCACTTCCGGCACCTTCTGGGGGGCTTTCCCCGGACGTCTCGCCGGCCTCAGACTCGGTCAGGTCCTCATAGGAACGGGCGTGGACAAACATGGCGCCCTCTTGTCCGGCACCTGCAGCCAAAGCATGGGCTCTCAGAGGGGAGGCAGCCAGCAGACACCCTCACCAGCAAGGTGCCCACTCTAGCTGGACCGACTGTCCTGCTGGGGCCAAGCCTCTGTGTCTTCCCCCGGGGTGTGCAGCCTGCCGAGCACACAGCAGGTAAGACCCACACGCCCACGACCCTGGTGGCAGCTGGTTGCCTCCCTCCCTCTCCCAGCTTGCAGTCCACCTGCAGCCGCTTCTAGTGACAGTGGCCTTCATTCATGTGCTCCTTGAGTGCTCTCCACATGCCCCGTCTGGTCACGGCGTCAGGCAGGTTAAGGACCGCTGTCTTAGAGACACTCAAACCTGTACGCACGGCTGGTTTTTTGTCGCACCTCCAGCTCTCAGCTCAGATGTCACCTCCTCGTCTGACTGCCAACCCCCGGCGGGCGCCCTCTGTCCCTGTACCCTCTGTGACTTCTCTTGAGCACTCAGTAGTCACTCTTCCCAGCCGGTGCGGGATTCCCCGTGGGCAGGAACCAGGCTGTGCACCGCCTTGTGCCCGGCGCTGCGTTCATCGAAGCCCTCTCGGGCGTCAGGCCTCCCCAGCCCGAATCAGGCCATGCTTCCTAACCAACTCCATGGTCACAGATCCCCCAGGGCAGGACCATGTCCATTGTCCTTTTCTGACATCGTTTGTACAAGTGTGTGGCAGAACAGTGAAACAGATCTATTCTGAGCCTCTATTATAAACTGGTCCTGTGAGCATGAGTTCAAGCCTGCCAATTGCTCTGTGGGAGAAAGAGGAGGCGGTCTGCTCCCAGAGAGAGTTACAGCCTCAGAAACCCTGGGTGGGGTCGCTACTGGCCGGGACTTAGTGGATGGCAGGAGATTTTTACAAACTTGGCCCTGGGGACATAAGTGCCCTCAGTTCAGTAGCTCACAGTCCTGTGGCGGAGAGAGGTGACATTTTAGCTGAGGGTGGGGCAGGGAAAGCCAGCGAGGAGCACCGCACTGTAGACCAGTGGTTCCCAACCTTCCTAATGCCTTGACCCTTTAATGTAGTTCCCCCTGTTGTGGTGACTCCCCTGCCCCAAGCATAAAATTGTTTTCGCTACTTCATAACTGTCACCTTGCTACTGTGGGGAATCAGGTGAAAGGGTCGTTCGGTGGAGAAATGCTGTTGGAAAGACACGGGACAGGAGAAGCTCGCCCATGGGCTGCGGGACATCACAGGGTGAGTGGCCCAGCAGGAGGGGGAGGGGGAGGTGAGATGCAATAGCCCCAAGCCCCTGGGGAACATCCAATGCTTACGTGCGCACCTGCGTGCAGGAGTGGGAGGGGAATAGGGTTGCCCTGTGGCCGCTTTAGCTGTCAGCGTCCAGCGCTCCGCCCCCCCCCCCCTCCACCTACCTGGCTCCATCCCCTGGGCCAGCCCTGGCGTGGGGCTCTCGGCTCTCTCCACACTGTGCCCATCAGAAGGCGCCAAAGTGCCATCGGGGCGTTCGCTGCTTCTCTTCCTCTGCACCTCAGCAGCCATCCTCCAGCTCCTGTGGGGCAGAGGGAGGCATGATGGGGGTACAGGAAGATGGGGGGGGGAGGGGACGAGGGGGGGCTGTTGCCAGAGTCACTGGCCTGCCGAATACAGTGAAGGCGACACCTTCCCCCAGCTGCTGATAAGGTTCTCCGTTCCTCCCAGGAAGCGAAGGTCCGATGGGGATGAAGCACTCGCTCTGTGCCTGGTAGCCACCGACCACCGACAAGAGCTCATGGGCTCCATGGCCTCCTCCTGAGAGCTTGCCTGCTCTCCTCTGGGTCCACCCCTGCTGGGTGACGCCACCGAGAGTGAGAGCCATGTCCTCGGGAGACGGGTTGCTGTAGATGGTGAGCCTTTCTGGCCTGGCTTGTTTGCGGCGAACACCAACAGCGGAAGCCTTCTCTGCAACCTGGGGGCTGGTCAGACCCCCTGACAGTCACTCTGCACACGAGGAAGCCCTAGCCTCCATCGCTGCCCCAGCCAAAGAGAAGAAGGGAGAAGCGAAAGGTGGATGTGAGCACTCCAGGAGTGCTCCAGGAGTGATGATGGGGGCTTTGTTCTCTCTGACAAACCCCCCTGGTAATAGGTTCACTGTGAAAACACACACACACACACACACACACACACAGAGCAAAGTGTCCCTGACCAGACTCCAGCTTATTCAAACTTCTGATGAATGAGTTCTGAGTATTTTCTTCCAGAAAAATCAGGTGTGTTTGTCAGTCATGTACTCTTCTGTCAATTTCAGGACTGGGAGTGTAGGGGTGAAGCCTGGCCTGTCAATCTGGAGATAGCCAATGAGACCTATGTGGGCCATGGCTTTCTCCTGAGAATTCTGGGAAATCTTGCGGTATTTCCAAACTGGAGGTGAGAGACTTACAGCTCAGTCCCTTGGAGATGTTCTACTGACAAGACAATATGGCAGCGTGCTGATAGACCCTCAGTCCTGGAGACTGGAGGAGCCGTCAGAGGAGAAACCACATAGGCTTACCCTGATGGATCCAGACCTCTGAAGCCGGAAAAGCCACAGAGAGACTCCTGCCAG
>PVJH01047064.1:0-11529 GCA_004026705.1 Nesogale talazaci
CAGACCCCTGAGCTGGAATGCCAGGCCTGTGAGAGGGCGAGGGGGCTCAGTCAGCTCACAGAGGGCTCCGCAGGTGTGTTTTGATGCCCCCTCCCCCCCCCCCCACAATGCCAGCTTCTCCCCGCAGCCCTCTACAGTCTAGCAAGAGCCCATCTACTTGGGGTCCACAAAGAGCATCGCCGTCCTGGATGGGCACTGGCCAGGACCTGTCTAGCGCTTTCCAAGCTGCCCTGCTGCGGGGGGGAGAGGGGGGGCTTCCTGGTTTCCGGAGCCCCCAGCCTGGCCCCTCCCTGTGCACACAGAGCAGAACCCAGCAGTCTCAGAAGCAGGACCGGCTGGGAAGCCTGGGTTTAAAGGCTCAACCTTCCTGGTTGCCAGCGCCCCTACTACAGGGACAGCAGCCTCCCTCCCCTCTCTGCGCTGTGCTGCGGCTGCCAGGATGGACATCCTTAATCCAGGGGCCACACCCGAGTCCTCACTGATGGGAAGACAGGGAGGGAGGGCACAGGCAACTGCCGGAAGGCCCCCCGCCTCAACAGGTTCAAGGGGGCATGCCCCAGTGGGGTGTGCATGTATGATCACGTATGATTGGGTGTCTAAAGTGAGCGACTGCAGGAGAGCCGCCCCGTCCGGCGGGGACGAAGTCTAGAAGCCATGATGCCCCTGCCGAGCGCGTCTCAGGGACGCAGGGTGCGGATGGACATGTACAGGACGCTGGGCAAGGGACGCTTGCCTCGGAGGTCACTGTGAGAGTCAGGAACTACGTGCCCGGCAGGCAGCCAGCGACACCGGGCCTCTCCTGGGTGCCGCGTGAGAGGCGGTGCTGGGGACGGCTCAGCCGTGCGCCGCCTGCTTCGGCTCTTCCTCGATCCCGCGAGCAAAGAGCTGGACCAGCTGACAGTGGACCCTGCGGAGACAGCAAGCGGAGCAGCTGAGTCCTGGTGGCCCCCCATCCCACCCCCACCTGGCCTCCTCTGTCTGGGCCCCCATCTGCGTGCTGGCTCGATCGCTCACCACCCCCCACACACACCCCTGGTCAGGGTTCCTTCCTCAAACCACGGCCCGCGGGCCACATGCGGCCCACCAAGGACATGTACTCATCCAAGCCCCGCAGTGATTTGTTCATAGTTGTTGCTTTTTTTAGTCAGGCCCTCCAACAGTCTGAGGGACAGTGAACCGGTCCCCCGTTTAAAAAGTTTGAGGACCCCTGCCCTGGGCAGTCTGTGCTGTGCCGGTGGTGCAGGGCATAAAGCATCCCGCTGCCCGCGGAAGGGTGGAGGTTCAACCCCCATGCCCCCACCCACCCAAGTGGAGAAGGATGAGGCTGCCTTCTCTCCCTCCCTTGAGGACAGACTTGGGGCAGTTCTGCTCTGTGAGTCAGAAGCGAATGATGGTGGGTGGGGGTGGATTTGAGGGAGTCAGGGGTGAACATCTGGGCTGAGGCTGCTCTTCACGTCCAATTGTAGAAAGGGGGGAGTGCCCGTGACTCCTATCGGGGCCCGAGTGCTCCCCACCACCCAGTGCAAGAGGGGGGGAGACCCTGGGCACTGTCCCACCGTGCCCCCTTCCCCACATCACCAGACCCCTAGCACTGACAGTGAGGTCCATGCCTGGATCCGCTCATGCTCTCCTGGCCCTGCAGAGAGCTGCCCACCCTTGGAGAGTCCCCAGCTCTCCCCACTCAGCAGTCTCCTGGCCTGTTTGCCTGAGTGTGACCCTTCACGTCCATGTTTCAAAAAACAAAACAGTTCCTCTCACCCCTGCCCTGTATTCCTGCTTCATCTGTTACCAGTTCTAAGGCCAACCCCCCTTGGGAGCCTGGCAGGGACACTAGGTCAGGGAGCAGGCCTGGTGGATGCCAGGGCAGTGGCCTCCTGGGTGTCCCCAATGTCTACTTTGGCCATAGAGGAGCCGGCCAGCTCCAGGGCCTGGGTAACCACTCACAGCTCCTTCACATGTCCCCTTCTTCCACTCCAGTGAGCAGAGGTGGGAGGGCCTCTGTGCCACCAAGCCAGACCAGCCAAGAGTGAAGGGAACCCTGAGGACCTGGGGTCCCTTGCTGAGAAGCCCCTAGACCCAGGGGAAGCCTGATGCCAATGCAAAAGGAGACAGCCAGGTAGGGCGGGGCCACGGATGCTGGAAGGAGACAGGACGTTCCCCCAGAGCCGGCGTCTTGAGTTCAGACAGCCGTATGGACACATTTCTGTTGGGGGCAGGAGCGTCCACCTGGGATGTGTGCCTTTACACACAGCTAGCAGCACCTGAGAACCCAGCGCCCCGGGGACTAACGGTGAAGAAAAGGCACAGCCTGCCCTGACCCAACACTCAGCAACCGCCTGTGGTTCCATTCGGCACGGCCCCAGACCAGCACTGGTCTCAATGGACGCGGCCGGAGGACAGACACCCGGACACCCCACCCCACCACTCACCTGACCTCCAAGGCAGAGGTGCTCAGCACCTCTCCGTCACAGTTCCAGGAGCTGCCGGAGGGGGGGCAGCAGCACGCGGGGTGGTCCCGACAGAGCTGCCCGAACCGCTTCTTGCCACCCTCCCGGAGGTCACTGTCCTCCTCCTCCGGGTGCTTGGACGTGAACTGGAACTTCTTCACGCGGTGTACCTCCACGAAGCCAAAGTCAAACTGCCGAGAGATGGTGTGGCGGTCATGTGCTTATGTTAATTTCATGATTGAGATGTAGGGGTGGAGTCTAGCCTGTTAACCTGGAGATAGCCATTGAGTAGCCAATGAGCCCTCCGTGTGGGCATGGCTTTCTCCTGAGGCTTCTGGGAAATCTCACGATATTTCCCTCATGGAGATGAGAAGCTATCTCCCCAGTTGTTGGGAGTCAGTCTCAGAGACAATGAACTACAGACAATGAACTACAGACAAGACAAGATGGCAGTGTCCGAGAAGCTATAGGAGCTGGAGGAGAAGCCACACGGCCTTGCCCTGATGGGACCAGACCTCTGAAGCTGGAGAAGCCACGTGGAGACCCCTGCCAGCGCTGAGTTGCTTCTACCACCACTGGATACTGTTGATGGACCCCAAGCCCTGGAAATGAGGAGCCATGGGGAGACCCCTGCCGGCGCAGGGACTCTGCACCCACTGGCCTGTGACTTCATGAGTCAGGAGACTTTATAGAGTGATATTGGGCATATGGGCTAATATCGGACTTATGACCTTGGACTGGACTGGGTTGGGATGCTTTCTCAATGTCCCATTCCTCTTATATATAGACCTCTTTCTTATATCTATATGCGTGTCTATGAGTTTGTTTCTCTAGTCTACCCGGACTAACACAGATGGGGACGGGTGCGGGGCCTGCGATGTGCCTGGGGGGGTTGCCTGGCTGCACCCCAACCCACCAGAGGCTGAGCAGAGCCTGCTGCCTGCCCAGGCCCCCACCCATGAAACCAGAGGTTCCAGAGTCACCGCTCTTGTCTCAACAACTCCAGAGTTGTCAGTGGTGCTTGGTGGGGTTTTCTGTTACCTTTTTAGCAAGGGCTATGTAAAGTGCAGGAGTCCTGTTCCTGCAGCGTGTCACCCAACCCCGAGGTCAGCGGTTCAAACCCACCAGCCGCTCTGAGGGGGGAAAGATGAGGCTGCCTCTTCCTGTCAAGAGTGACCATCTCAGAAACCCACAGGCACAGCTGGGCGCTGGCCTGCAGGGCGGCTGGGAGTCAGAACAGCGTCCCTGGCGGTGAGTCTGGGAGTTATGTAGGATGCGATGGGAGCCCTGGTGGAGACCTCCAGTCAGGACTGGGCCGCCAACCTCCAGTTCACACCCCCTCGCCGCACTGTGGGAGGAAAATGAGGCTGCCTCTTCCTGCCAAGACTGAAGTCGCCGGCCGGCTTGCTGGGAGTCGGCTGTGGCTTTGGCATGGGACTGACAGTGCCGCATCACAGCCGCGTGGGCCTGGAGCCGAAGTGTAACATGAGTTAACCTTTGTACCCAAACCAGAGCCCAGCGTCACCCAACATCCAGCTCCCTGCGCATCGCCATGCCAACGCTGTCTACTCTGCCAGTGGTTGGGGCCAGGCTGGCTGGGAGGCTGGCCTGTGCCCACTTCTAGAGGCTGCAGATTTCTGGGGAGCGCCCCCCCCCCCCATGCGTGGTCACCAGGCCTCCCAGAGCTGTCTGCCGGGCTTCCTAAGATAAAGTGACCAGACGTTCCGTTTTTTAACACTGTAACAACGTCCCGTGGCATTTTAGAATGAAAATAAATACGTGACAATATTATTTTTGTGTTCTATGAACATTTTTGTTGCTCCATAGAGACCAATTTTTAATCAAGGACCACCCCACCCCAGTCAATGGTGTCCCAATGATTAAACCCTGGTCACTTTATCCTAAGAGAAAGAGAGCCGGCAGTGCCCAGGAGGACACTCTCGCTGCCGCTTGGTCTCTGCGGTCTGGTCCAGCACTTATACTTTCAGCGGGGGGACACCCCACAAGACTCTGGCTTTCCTTCCCGTGGACGGAGCAATGGAAAGGCGTGCTGCAGCATCACCATCCATCCGTCCATCCGTCTGTGTGCCTGTCTGTCTGCCGCAGTGCCCACCGGCCCCCCAAACACCAGCAGGGCGCCATGGTGGGCAGGCTCTCACGGGTGCACCCACCAGGGAGGTCGGTCGCTCTCGCTGGAGGAAGTGGGAAGCCAAACTCACAGCCGCTCGGCGGCCCTGCCGGACCAGGCAGGCCTGACTGCCCCCAGGGGATTCCCAGGGGGAGCCTCTTTATGAGGGAGAGGCCTCGAGGACCCGGCGGAGCGGCTGGTGGTCTCAAACTGCTGACCTGTGGACCCCAGTCCCGCCAGGGCTCCCAAACGAAGCTTTCACTCACTGTGAGCCATCGGGCAGACCCGGGCTCACAGCGGCCCCCGGGCAGGGCAGCAGCGCCCCTGTGGGTTTCTGTGAGTGGAAGTCGCCTTCTCTTTGATGAGCAGCCCCCGGGGCCGGGGGCCGGCGGTGGGGGGGTGGGGCACGCACCTGGTCGTCCTGGTTGGTGTGCCTGAGGAGGAAGCGCAGGAAGTTGAACCTGGAGCACTTTCGGATGAGGATGAGGTCGGAGGACCCGTCCCCCAGGTGGGCGGCCGGGGAGAGGCCCTGGGGGCTTCGGGGGCAGGCGCAGGACATGTTGGTGGCGTTGATGGCCAGGAACTTCCCGCAGGCCACTTTCCACTCTTCCACCTCTTCTGCAGCGGGAGAGGCGGGAAGAGATGGGGGGCTCGAGTCCCGAAAGGGGCCGAGGGCCAGTATGGACCCGACATCAGCCCAAGGACTCCCCCCACCCACGTCCTCAGCAGACTGCCCGCTGGGCCGGGAAGTCTCGCTGACCCTCACAGGGGCGTGGGGTCAGTGGGCATCCTGGGGAGCTGTGAGCGAGGGGTGCAGTGCACGTGTCTGAACAGCAGGGGGCAGAGCCAGGGAAGAGCTGCGTGAGGGTTGCTGGCCACGCCACTTCCGGCACCCGTCAAATTGTACTGCTGCTCCTGTGAGTGCCCGCTGCAAACCCACAGTGCTCACGCCCCGGACCTTCTGCCTGGAAGGGACCAGGCCGGCCTGGCCGCCACCACAGTAACGCCGAGAAAGACGGTCTACAAAAGCCCGGGTCCCCAAAGTCCTGGACACTGACAACGGCCTGCTGCCAGCAGTCAAACAGCCAACCAAACTCACTGCCGTCAAGCAGAGGTTGAATCAAGGCGACCCCTGGGGCAGAGTTGAACTGTACTGTCCAGTCTCCAAGCCTGTGGACTTTACGGGGGGCAGACAGCCCCGTCTTGCCCAAACGCAGTCACGGAGGCCAGGTGGCTCAGAGAGACAAGACCGGGGGGAGGGGAGACCAGAGGAGGCCGGGTGCGGAGAGAGGGCCCCCGGGGGCGGGGCTGGGGGCCCAGGCGTTACCGGAGCTCTCCAAGCCGTAGAGCGACTTCTTCTGCTCCTCCTCCAGCTGCTGCCTGCTCTGCCTGCAGACGAAGCATCTGGAAGACACAGCGCACGCGCCCCAGGTCCCTCGGCTGCTCCCACACGATTACGACCCAGGGGGCCCGCCTGGGACAAGGCGGAACTGCCCCTGTGGCCCTGTGGCCCTGTGCCCCGGGCGGCCACGCCATCCTCCTGGGGAGTGGCTGGTGGTGTTGACCTTCCTGACCTTAAGGTCAGCGGCCAGCGCCTAACCCACCGCGCCATCAAGCCAAGAAAGCCCAACGCGCTGCCGCCCGACAAGCCAACGCAGATGCCCGTGGGGCAGGGCGGGGCCGCCCCCTGGGAGTTTCCGAGACTGAAACCCCGTCTTTCTTTAAACTGCTGACCCTGAGGTTGGCGGATGACCCCTCTGTGCCCCTCCGCTCCTCGTTGCGAGCCAAGTCCCACCTGGCGTCATCCCTTTACGCCTCGTCCCGAGAGGTCAGGGTGGGGCGGCACCTACCCCGATCGACAGGGTTTCCGGTCCCGGGGGGAGCCCACGGTGTGCTGGGCAGGGAGGAAGGAGACCGTCCCCTCGTAGCAGTGGTGAGAGAGGAAGTTCTTCAGTCCTGCGGGCAGAGCGGGGCGGGGGGGGGGTGAGGGTGGGGGGCGAGAAGTCACCGGGCAGGCCGGGTTGGGGCACCGAGGAGGGGGGACCCTTGACTGGCCTCAGCCCACCCACCGGGTTGGTGCCCGGGCAGACACGAGGCCCTCTGCTTGGGAGAAGATGCTGGTCCTGTTCTCCCTTGGCGGTGAGCACAACTCCTTCAGCTGCGGTGCAGGGTGCCCTGGGATCTAGCTGCAGAATGGGGTACCCATCCCCCTACAGCTGCAGACTGGACCTTGGGCCAGGAACTCAGGCACCTGGCTTCCTCTCTAGGTGCCACCAGGGTGGGAGGGGGCAGACCCCACAGGGACACAGAGTGCAAAGGGGGCGCATGTGCCGCCGGCGGCGTGGACTTACCAGAGAAGTCGTATCTGGCGAGGCCCATCCACCGCTTCTTCTCGCTGTCCCTGATGATGTCCCCGTAGAAGCCGTAGCCCAGCAGGGACACCGAGTAGCGCAGCAGCGAGCTGCGGTGGTGGACGGAGGAAACGTCCAGGGCCAGCGAGTCTCCTGCGGGAAGGGGCGTCCATTGTGAGCTGGACAGAGCCCGGCCCCACCTGCCCGGCCAGACCCTCCCCTGGCCCGCAGGACAGGCCGCCCACAGTCCCGGCCGACTGAACAGACAGGGCTCCCAGGCCTTCCTGCAAGCCGGTCACCCGACCTTTCTCCCGAGGCGCCTCTGGCTGGACTTGAACATCTAACCTCGGGGTGAGGGGCCGAGTGACTGCCCCTCGCCCACAGGAGCAACTCCAGGGGGAAAAGTGTCGTGTCACAGCTGGGACGCTGAGACGGGTCAGTAGGACGTCTGAGCAGACGTGCGCGTCACCGCCCAGAGGACCCTGAGGCCTTTTAGAGCAAAAATTGCAGAGGAGCTATCTTGGTCTAGAATGTTCCGGTGGTCTCTGGCAGGGGCTCAGACGATGCCTCTTTGGAGAGGCTGGCAGGAGGCCGGGCAGAATGCGCTGGGACGTACCGACGATAATGTGCAAGGCGGACGTCTCGGCGTCATTGGTCCCCACGGTTGAGTAACACACACAGTCCGTGGACCCTGAAAGACAGAATGGCCCTCAGCCCTGTCCTGCTCGCCACCGCTGGGTCCTAGGGCTTGGCTGCCCCTCCTCAGGCCCCAGAGGGGACGGGGAATGGATTGGGCTCATCTGGACCTTCTGGACAGACCAGACCCCGGCTACTGGATGGAAGCACAGGCCACTGTGGAGTCTGACGGGCGCCTGAGCAGGCCCTGCCGCCTGGGGCCCACCTTCCCTGTGCCTGCTGGAGAGGGGCCCTGGGGGCCATCCAACAGCTGACCTGCGCTGGCCCCTCCTCTAACCTCCCTGGCAGTTGGCACCAGTGACGGCCTCCTGTCCTATGGCCCCCATCACCTGTGGGCTCCCAACTCGGGAAGGTCACAGGCCACCCACAGTGAGGCCGGCTCAGAGCAGTGGCGCCAAGGAGCGGGACTGGCTGAGGTGGCCTGGCACCTGTGCATGTGGTTATCTGGGCCGGCAGGCCCGGTGTCAGCACCGACAGGCTGCTTTGTTTGACCTCGCTGACGATAGGGAAGGCCACTGCCCTCAGTCAGTGCAGCCCCTCGGGGTGACCTGCGGCCTCGCCCCTCCCAGAACTGCAGGCGGCGTCTCAGCAGTGCACTGCTTCAGGTGCTTGTCTAGCCTGGGGGCAAAGCGGGCCTCGGGCTGGGTGGCAGGGTCAGCAGTTCCAAACCACCAGCCGCTCCACAGAAGCGAGATGAGGCTCTCTGCCCCTGCGACAGTTGGCCACTGTCCGTGGGACGGGGTTGGAACTCTTCCACAATTACGTCTCCTCCAAAATATTAGGCAGATATTAATAACCATTTGCCATCTCAGAGGCTTAGGGTTACTTGCTCCCAAGGTGTCAGCTATCCAGGGGTCTCTGTCTCACACAGAAGATAGGGCTAACTCCTTCTCAGGCTACTGGGTCACTCCCCTTGAAAGCTGCAACTAAAACCAGTCTCCAGCCTAAAGATTTTCACCTCTGAAGGCTTTCATTAGACAAGCCTCCAGCCCAAGAGTAGTTAGGGGTAGGCTGCCACCAGCGCCCAGGAGCCCAGGGGGCGGGCCTGTGACTGGTTAGGAGGCTCACTGCAAGGTCAGCAGTTTAAAATCTCCATGCCCCCCTCCCGGGAAAGATGAGGCTTTCTGCTCCCATACAAATTTTGGGTCTCGGTAGCCCACTGCGGGGCCACGTGCCCACTCTGTCCAACAGGGTTCACTGTGGGCCGGAATCGTTTCGTGTCTCTCAGGGGTCTGTTTTCCAGCCGTGGCCGTGGCCCTCGTGGCGGGCCTGGCAAGGAGGGGACCTTGCAGTATTAAAACGAGCCCTCTCGGGGGCAGGGGGGGGATATCCCATCCCTGCCGGGGAGAGAGAGAGCACAGCAGGAGGGGAGGGGCATGTCCTGGGAGCCCTGAGATGCCTGTGCAGGGAACGCAGGGGTCCGGACCACAGCTGTAATGTCAGAGCTCCAGCAGCCGCAGCAGCACCAGGAGCAGAGCGTGGGCCAGGGGGGAGTGGTGGGCTCCGTCCTTCAGAGCCCATCCTCAGGCTGAGGGTCCTTGAGCAGGAGGCTGGTTCTTGGGGAGCCTCTGGGCACTATTTGGTGAGCTGTTGCCGAGGGCCGTCAGACTGAGGCTGACGGTGGGCTGGCATTGCCTCCCCGACAGCCCTCAGAGCTTTGGGACGCTGCTGGGCATGGCAGAAGGCAGGGAGAGGCCTGTCTGCGGGCCTGGCTGAGAGGACAGGGTCAGGTATGTGTGGGTCATTTCTCACCTGGACCGAAACCAACTAAGGTCCCCAGTGACCCCCCAGGGACGGCTAAGGATGATGTCATCTGGACACTCCTGGGTCAGGGGAGAGGCGGGGGCCCTTGGGTTGAAGCCTGCAGTCACCTCCATAGGCGGGGCTGTGGGGTGAAGACGGGACTTTCCCACAACTATATACTCCAAAATATTGAGCCAACTATTTAAAGCTAGCTATTCTCCCTGAAGCTCCCTGCGATCTGGGGCTTTTGTGTGTCTCACAACAGAGCTGACTGCCCTGCTGTGAGGATGAGGGCTCCCTTCCTTTGAAGCCTGGGGGCGGATTCCAAAGCCACTGTCAATGGCTCCTAACCAGACAGGCCTGCTTACCCATCTCCAGGAGTCTGAGGTCTTCTCTGAGCCTTCTCCCCTCGGTCACGTAGGCATCCCTAAGACCACTCCCCTTGTCACCATATGGCCCTTAAGACAGCCTTCTCCTGTGACTGTCCTGACCAGTGACAACAGAGTTCACGTGTCCGCCATAAGGTTATTTATGTGGGGAAAAATAAACTTTGTGCTCTCTCTCCACGTGAACCACCCAATCGGCAGAGGTGAGCATGCTACCCTGATGTGAAACGTGTCTGACTCTTACGATTTTTCTCTCTCTCTCATGCTCTCTACAACTTTATTATAATAATTAATAATTATCACTGTACAACTGCACCTATTGAACCCGTGATGTATGTATCGGAAGCTCGCTTCTTCTGATATGGGGCCAGTCTGGTTAGGCGTGGGATCCTGGGAATGCTCTCCTTGCCGCCCTCTCCCTCAGCCTGTCTCCAGGGGGCTACCCACGCCTGGCCGTGTGTCCACCCTGCCGTGGTTCCATTCACGCCGGCTCCCCGCGGTTCTGCACCACCAGCCCGGGATCCTCCCAGCCGCCATGTGACTCTGAAGAGGGCCTGCCTGCGTGGGACTGGGGCGGAGGCACCTTCTGGATGTGTCGCTGCAAAGCTCCTTCCTTTCCACGGCACCAGGGCCGCCGAGTCTGTTTCTCGAGACACCCGGCCTCACACGCCCCGGCATGGGGGTCTCTACCCGTGGGTTCTATGTGGCCACGGCGCCCGGCAGGAGAGCCAAGGTCGACCGGAAAAAGCCAGTTCTGAGCCCAGAGAACTGCCAACTACTCCTTGGGGAAGGGTCTGCCCTTCCCCCATGTTCCCCCCACCCCCACCCCCAATGCTGCCCTGGGAACCTACCAGCGGGGATTATGCCAATCCGCAGTGGGCTGGGCACCAGGGTGGCCCGGGGCTGGTTCTGGTCCACGCCGGCATCCCGCTGCGTCCTTCCCACCAGGCCGTGCAGGACCTCGCTGAACATGCCGTCCCCGCCCACACAGACGATTCTTGGGAAGGATGGGAACCCTGTTAGGCCAGCACCCTTGGGAGCCCGCAGGGCCCCTCCCCAAGGGGAGCAGAGCAGGCGGCCTCCCTGCTTCTGCCTGGTCGCTGACACTGTGGCCACAGGGATGCCCACTGCCCCACTGTGGGAGACCACTGCTAGCCATGCCCGTGGCCCCCAGCCTCTGTCCTCTCTCCCTAGGGCTCGCCCACTCGCAGAGACCCGGTGCTGCCGCTGTGGGTGAGACTTTGGGCTGCGAACCACAAGGTTGGCGGTTCACACCCAGCAGCCGCTCCCCGGGACCAAGATGAGGCCGGCTGTACCCACAAGGAGTTGCCAAAGGCCTGTGAGCTGGAACTGGTTGCTCGCTCCCTCACGGGGAGAGGCCCTGCCCCTGACAACTCTCCCAGCAGCCCCCACGGAGGCCCTCTGATCCTGTTTGACATACAAGGTGGGGCCCTGGACAGTGCTCACTGAGAGGTGCGGGGTTCAGGTCCACCCAGAGAGGCCTGGTGATCGACTCCCAAGAGCAGTAAGACAAAGGGTAACCCCTGCATTTGACTCCTCCCCCACCCGGTAACAGGTCTGCTCGGCTGCCAGCGGGCTGAGGTCCAGAGAGGCCGTGTGGGGTTCCGGGACACACAGCCATGGGGAGGTGGCAGGGCAGGCCCAAACTCCTCCACAACCACGCCCACTCTAGGTGCAGCCCTGCCCGGCACCTCCAACATGCTGGCCCTGCTGACAGAGAAAGACTGTGTCCCCCACCCCCACCCCTCGCTGAGTCA
>PVJH01047065.1:0-11504 GCA_004026705.1 Nesogale talazaci
TCAGCCAAACCCTTGATAAAGTTATTTTTTCATGTCTTATACTGACCAATGTCTCAACCCACTTCTCTGTCATCTGTACCCCCAGAGAGAGGGTTATATGTAGATCATTGTGATAGGCTCCCCCTTTCCCCCCAACCTTCCCCTTCCCCTCCTGGTAGCTCTCCTCTCATTGTTGGCCCTGAGGGATTGGTCTGTTCCGGATTCCCTGTGTATCTGTAGCAGTGCCATCCTCTGGTCTAGCTATATTTGTAAGATAGAATTGAGGGTTGAGTCCCGGTGGCGTCGTGGTTGAGTGCAGGACTGTGACCCACTGGCTTGGTGGTTCAAATCCAGCAGTAACTCTGCAGGAGCAAGGCTGGGCCTCCCACTCCCATCAGAGGGCAGTGATGCTCCCCACCCCCCCAAAAAAAATTGAGATCATGATGGGGGCGGGGAGAGAAATGTATGTTTCATCGTTGCTGCACTACACCCCGACTAGCTTGTTCAGTTGCCTCCAAATGGGCTTTGGGTCTCCACTCTGCACTCCCCCCTTATTCACAATGATAGGATTTTTTTTTGTTCTTTGATGCTTGAGACCTGATCTTATCAGCACCTTGTGATCACACAGACTGGTGTACTTCTTCTATGTGGACTTTGTTGCTTCTAAGTTAGATGGTTACTAGTGTATCTTGAAGCCTTTAAGACTCCAGATGCTGTATCTTTTGATAGCCAGGCCCTTGAAGATGGATTAATACAGGACCTGGAACCCTGGGCTCAAACAACCACTGTGAGGTTGGAGCCAGGCCCCAATGGACTAAAACCCATCAAACACCCACTCTCTGTGAGGACTACTTCTGCTTCTCCCGATGCAGAAAGAGGAATTTTAGAGTTCATCAACTCCTGACAGAAAGAGCACTGCAGCATTTACAGGGTTTCTTGGTTAAACTTTTCTCTAAGCAGTGCAGAGGCATCGTTTTGTGGTAGGCATGCAGCTGAGGCAGACTAGCAGAAGAAACACCAGTTTTGTAAACTGCCAAGTAGCTTACCCATTCCTTCCTCCCATCTCAGAAAGTAGACTGCTAGTTGACCTGCCCATTCTCCTCCCCTTATGAGAAAGTCTCTATTGGTGATTAATTTTAGAATGTATTCCCATGTTCTGGACACAATTGGTTATGACTGTTCCTAAGTATTTCATTTGTTCTGCTTCAATATTGTTCCCTCTGATGTTGCGATCTGAATGGTGTAGTTAATCTTGTTATGGGAACCAGGATGTCATAGTCAATCTTGGTATTGTTTCATTTACAAGGAATGTACCTTGTAATGCATGCTTGCTCTTCTTGAAGTTACCAGATTATAATCAATGCTGTATCCTGTAATTCTCCCTAACATTAAAGAATAGTATCATTAGTTTTGCTTTCTGCTTCTAAGCTTGCTTAAGCCTCAAAGGATAAATGAATTCTCCACCTTTAAAAGATGGACTGAAATGTAGACTTGGGACTGCAATCAAAGAATCGCTTTTAGATTCTAGCAGTCCTGTTGTAACCGAACCAAGACTCTTCTTTATTTTTTTTTATTTTTTTTGTTTTGTTTTTTTGTGTGTTTTTTTTTGTTTTTTTTTTTGTGCGCATCACTGCCTCTGGTGATTGTGGGCGCTACCCAGCCACCGCTGGATTTGAACCGCCAAGCTCACGGGCTGCAGTTCTACACTCAACCACTTACGCCACCAGGGCTCAGCCCCCCAAGACTCTTCTTTATTATCGAGGCAGTATAGTGGCTGTCATTTATTCAAATCTGCAACACATCCAGAGTTGCAGAATGATTCTAGGAAGATTATTATGAAGGAAGCTATTATGAAGGAAGGACTCTGCCGTCCTTCATGGCTTTAGGCACCTCAACTGTTTGTTCAGAATTATGCTTTTGTATCTAATGAGTAAAAACAAACTTGCCTGCATGTCCAATTTGACTCTATAATACAGAGCACAGCTGCCCACCCTCCACAAACGTCAATTAAGAAAGAAACAGGAAGCCTCATGATCTTCCAAGATGCCTCAGGTGGGTTCCACGGTTTCTGAGCCTGGGACTGGCATGCCAAAGCTATCCCACTGAAACACCAGGACTGCTTATAAAGCCCAACATTCCAGAGCGATGCAGTTTATTATGTCATAGGGTGGTTCTATTTAGTGCCAACCACCTGATTGGCCAATTTTCCAACCCATCTGAGTCATCTCAGGAACAGGAAGACTGGACATGCCAGGGCCACGAAGAAGAGTAAGGGGTGGAACATGCCGGTTGGCCCATGATCACTGTATTGAGAAGCTTCTTGACTCAAAAGACACGGACCTAGAACACTTTGCTGAGACAGGGAGAAACAGTGGAGGGTGGCAGAGAAACAGCAGCACTTGAAGGGCAGGTGTTCTGGTGACCCCCTGACTGGGAAAGCTGAATGTCTTCTGGGAAGATACTTGCTGGAGGTGTGAGGTCCCCTGGTGGCTGGTTAGCCCATTGATGGAGCTGGAGCTGAGCGCCTTTGGGCTGAAGTGGAGTGTCTCTAGGGACTTACCAGCCCTGCACAGAGACATGCGTAACATGTAGTGTGAAGTTCCATCAATAAATTGCAGCTGGGGTACCTTTGGCATTGCTGAGAATTGGTTCTTTGGATTAAAGAGTTATTTCTGATTCTGAATAATAACCTAGTACTTCTTGAATCTCAGTAGCTTATTTCTGTGTAAATATCCCAAGGGATGTCCCAAATAGAGAAAATACAGTCTGACATTGTAGGAATGGTAAGGGTTCATGTTGATAAAAAAGATTGCATAAGGCAGACATGCGAGATCTCCGTATTATTGAAGTCACTCTACACCCACAAACTTATTGCTGTCAGGTTGAAACAACTCAAACAATGTTTCCTTCTTTTACCCCCACGCCCACTCTCTGCACCAAGAAAAAGGTCCCACAATTCCCTCCTTCAACTAAGGGTGTATTTGGAGTATGCCCACCTCTGCTCCATCTGGGCACTGTCAACATGAAGCCTGCAGCATATTATTCAAGAAAGAATTCTTGATGAACTCACTTCTGATCCTCAATATTCTATCTATCTCTCTGCGCATCCCATTGCTTCAACTCCTCTAACTGTAAACCAATAGATAGAAATCCTGGACTGAGCCCCAGTGGCCTAAGTGGTTGAGTGGTTGAGTGCGGGACTGCAGCCTGCGGGCTTGGTGGTTCAAACCCAGCGGCGGCTTTCAGGAATGGCACTGGGTGGCTCCCACAACCACCAGAGGGCAGTGAGGTCCACCAACACAAAAAACAAACAAACAAAAAGAAATCCCTGAGGGTCAATTCGCTTGAGTCTAATGCACTTCAGATACTTACAGAGGTCCACACAGAGGCTGCTAAGTGCTATGAAACAGACTTTGGGGGATAATTCTATATCGTAGTCATATAAGTGTTGAGGGAGTCTGTGAGATAAGATGGCAGTAGGATAAAATTCCTTCCATCAGACCATGATAGGCCCTCCCTTGCCACGGAAATCTGCTAAGAATGGCAAGAGAACAAACCATCTCAAGTGGAGTTGTGGCAGTCATGTGCTTATGTTCATTTCATGATTGAGATGTAGGGGTGGAGTCTAGCCTGTTCATCTGGAGATAGCCATTGAGTAGCCAATGAGGCCTCCCTGTGGGCATGGCTTTCTCCTGAGACTTCTGGAAATCTCACGATATTTCCCTCGTGAAGATGAGAAGCTATGAATCACAGACAAGACAAGATGACAGCACCTGAGAAGCTGAAGGAGCCGGAGTTGAAGCCACATGGCTTTGCCCTGATGGAGCCAGACCTCTGAAGCTGGAGAGGCCACTTGGGGACTCCTGCCAGCGATGAGTTGTTTCTGCCACCACTGGATGCTGTGGATGGACCCTGAGCCCTAGAAGCGAAGAGCTCTGGGGAGACCCCTGCTGGCACCGGGACTCTGCACCCACTGGCCTGTGACTTTGTGAGTCGGAAGGAGACTTTATAGACTGATATCAGGCATATGGACTAATATCGGACTTAAGACTTTGAACTGGACTGGGTTGGGATGCTTTCTCAATGTTCCATTCCTATTGTCTATAAGCCATTCCCTTATCTCCATATGCGTGTCTATGAAATTTGTTCCTCTAGTCTACCCAGACTAACACAGGAGTCAATCCCCCTAATTGGCATTATACCTTCCACTTTGAATATCCCACAGTCCAAGACTCTGAAATCGACAGGACAGACCCCCTTGGGTGTTAAGCTTGATTAGTCTACTACCACTTCTGCTCAGTAGGAATCCTGACTGAACCCCTGTGTGCTAGGCAGGTGATATCCTGAGTGATATTTGTACTTACCCTCAGAAGTCTGCCAGGGGGCTGGAGAACACGAGCTCCTAGAATAATAAAGAAAGCTTTCACTGGACATAATCGCTCATGATATTACTTTCCTCACCATTCCATGGACTTCTTTACAGAAGGTGAAAGACACTAGGTTATTCAATGCCGTGATAAAAACAATGATGCTTAAAAAAAAAAATCGATGGCCAAATGTAAAAGGCTAAGAATAGATTGTTCTTTTGGCAGTGCATGGTAATTTGAATCATCGTAACCGGCACAATAAGTCAAATGGATTCTTCATCTTCATTATTGAATATCCATTTGTACATCACGTGGTAATATTGGGGTTCGGGCCACATGCAGTGTAGCCCTAAAAGTGACACTCTTGCTAACGCTTTAAAGAGATCTCGTGCAGGTTTGCCAAATGCAATGCTTGGTTTGATTTCTTGACACCTGCTTCCATTAAGAATGGATTGGAGGACTGAGCCCCGGTGGCATAGTGGTTGTGCGCGGGACTGTAGCCCACTGGACGGAGGTTCAATTCCAGCAGTGGGGCTGGGCCTCCTACTCCCACCACCGGAGAGCAGTGATGCCCAAAACAAAACAAACAAACAAAAAGAATGGATTGGACATCTAAGCAAGAAAAAAATACCTTGATAACCTCAATCATTTTTTCTGTTTTTCATGATTCTACCTACTGGTCCAGTCTTCAGAAACTTTGTTTTCTTTTTCTTTCTTTTTTTTTGGGGGGTGTGGTGGTGGTGGTCGGCATCACTGCCTCTGGTGGTGCTGCTCCTGAGAGCCGCCACTGGATTTGAACTGCCAAGCCAGCGGGCCGCAGTCCCGCATGCAACCACTTACGCCACTGGGGCTCAGCCCGAACCTTGCTTTCTTTACATTGAGATTTAATCTATACCTGAGGGTTGCAATTCTTATTCTTCATCAACAAATACTCAAAAGTTCATCACACTTTCAGTCCGCAAGGTTTTGTCCCCTGCATATCACAGCTGGTTACAACTTTTCTTCAATCTTGATGCTGTATTTTTCCTGTAATCCAGATTCTCTGCCTATTTCTTCAATATATACATTAATTTCAGGGTGAGAATACAGCACAGGTGCATACCTCACCTCATCCCCTTGTTTGGTGCCTACATATTTTTTTTAATTAAAAATAAATTTTTTGGGCTGAACCCTGGTGGCATAGTGGTTGTGCGCGGGACTGCGGCCCACTGGGACGGAGGTTCAATTCCAGCAGTGGGGCTGGGCCTCCTACTCCCACCACCGGAGAGCAGTGATGCCCAAAAAACAAAAACAAAAACAAAAAACAAAAATAATTTTTGGGGGGGCTGAACCCCGGTGGAGTAGTGGTTGTGCACGGGACTGCGGCCCACTGGGACGGAGGTTCAATTCCAGCAGTGGGGCTGGGCCTCCTACTCCCACCACTGGAGAGCAGTGATGCCCCTCCCCCAAAAAAATCTTTAAAAAAAAAATAATTTTTTTTGCCTGTATATTTACCTTGATCCATGTTCAGGTTACCCATGACGACAATTAAGCATTCTAATATTTCCTTTCTTCTGAAGATTATCATTTGTTATGATCTACACAGTTGACTACTTTGCATAGTAAATAAAACACAAGGAGAAATCATTCTGGTATTCTCTGCTGTCATCGACATTCATATTTTTGTCTTCTCAATCCAGACTGAATTTCCATCAAATCTGTCACTGTGGGGCCAAAACAATTGTAGAAGGGTCACTGGCATAATCTTGCTTGCTTGTGTTATCAATATTATTGTTCCTTAGTTTGTACACTCTTCCCATAAATGTGGATCTCTTCTGTCACTTGACCAGGTACCCATCTCCAAACTTCTTTGGATAGACAAAGGCTTCTAGAGTTACATCTGCTTAATACTATAATTGGATACAATACTAGTAAACATATCGACCAAAATACAGCTGGTGTGCAAATCTCAATATTACACAAAATAGGCTTTGAGACAAAACCTGTTAGAAGATAAACATATTACTTACTCATAAGGGATCAAATGACCAAATAAATGGAACCATCATAAATGTAAATGCCGGGCCGAGTCCCGGTGGCATAGTGGTTGTGCGCGGGACTGCGGCCCACTGGGACGGAGGTTCAATTCCAGCAGTGGGGCTGGGCCTCCTACTCCCACCACCGGAAAGCAGTGATGCTCCCCCCCCAAAAAATGTAAATGCCTTCAACAATACAGCATATGCCTAGAATGCAAATACTGATCAATTAAAAAGAAAATGGGGCTGAGCCCCGGTGGCGCAGTGGTTGTGCACGGGACTGCGGCCCACTGGGATGGAGGTTCAATTCCAGCTCCCAGGAGCAAAGGCTGGGCCTCCTACTCCCACCACCAGAGGGCAGTGATGCCCCCCAAAAAAATACAGAGAACATATCATCAGAAGGCTCTATGTGACCCCCTCTTTGAGCACAGAGAAGGAACAAACCATCTCTATGCAATCATTTCCTCCCCATAAATTATTTTGAAAGAGCACAGAACATTATCCCTCTTCCTAATCTCAGAAATGAGCAGGTATTCTCCAAGTACTGCCTGAATTTGCATTTTGTTATTGCATATCAGAATAGTTAGGAAAAAACAGCAACAGAAAACTCATTGCTTGGGAAGCACCTATATGCAAGAAAGGAACATATGACCAGTGCTCATTCGGTTATCCAGGCTGGTCCTGTAAATCTTCCCACTTAGACTAAGGCTCCACTGTAAGAACTTGAAGGATTCAAAAAGAAAAAGATGTAGGGCTGAGCCCCAGTGGCGTAGTGGTTGTGCACGGCCCAGTGGGATGGAGGTTCAATTCCGGCTCCCGGGAGCAAAGGATGGGCCTCCTACTCCCACCACCTGAGGGCAGTGATGCCTTAAAAAAAATTAAAAAAAAGAAAAAGATGTGGCCCCTAGGTTAACCTTGCTTAATAGGACTTTTTCCTTGGCAGGAAGAACCATCTGGAACCTTAATAACACAGGAAGAAAACAGATCCTGCTATTATCACTAATGGATTATCAGCCCAAGAGGATGCAGTCTTCTTTTCTTGTCAAGGTACTTCTAGAGGGCAAAATGTCTCTAGAAAAGAGGCAGGAGGAACTGGTCCCAATTGCCAACACCATGGGGACCACAGAGGCAAATCCCTCTACAGAGGAAAACCAAGACATTGACCAGAGTTTCCAGAAGGCAACTTGCTTCTCTTGACCTTCACCCTCAACACAGACCAGCTCACGTAGATCCATCATGTAGATCCCAACCCACACTGACCTGGAAGGTGCACATCCTTAAATAAGTATATTCCTACTTATTTCCCTCAGGGGTCCATGGAAAACAGTTACCGTGCATGTTATGCCAAGAGCACGTCTTCAGTAGGCCTTCATCTAAAGTCAGGTAATTCCACTCAGGCGACCTAACCATACAATACACCTCATCCTATTCCAGAGTCACAGATGAAAAAGACTACAGTGACGGACACTCACAGAACCCTCTAGGAAATGTCCCATACAGGGTCCAAGGTGAACATTTTGGTTAGCGGTCAAGCACTTTACACACTGACCCCCAAAGACTCCTCCACTAAACCCACATCTGATTAAATCCCTACAGTCCTTCAGGGATCTCAACATCATGCCCCCTTCCAACCCAACCTATCCCACTCAACACACTCAAGCACCACAAATACAGGCTCTCCATGTTGTTCCATTAGCACCTGGGATGGCCACTGAACCTATGTATGCCTCTGAGTCTATTCAGACTCACAGCAAGGCTGTGGGAAGCAATACAAAGGACATATAGGGTTTCCAAAGCCATATATTCTTATGGAAGCCCACCCCATCTCTATCCTGTGGAGTGGCAAGCCTTTTGAAACCACTGACCTGCTGAGACCAGCTGAGAACTAAATCATAGCGTCACAAGATCTCCTTCTGGGTTATAATCAGCTACTAACCAAACCAAAGACACCTTGATGTGCAAAGCAGACCCAAATTCCCTCCACGATCCAGAAATGCAAACAAGCATTGCCCACCTAGAATTCTGGGATTTTATTTCCTTAGTCACACCCCCACCAAGAGGGCTGCATGAGGTCCCGATGCTGGCTAAACTCATCCAAGTTGCATAAAGTCTACTAAGGCAGGCGTGGCTGTAAAGGTGAATGTTACTCAGGAATCACACAATAGAAGAAGAAATCGTTGTCTTAAGGGGAGAGTAAATGACACATGCAGGTACAGGGCAATGTGGCATTATAAAGTAACTCTAGGGGGCTGATCCCCGGTGGCACAGTGGTTGAGTGCAGGAGTGCGGCCCACAGGGTTGATGGTTCAAATCCAGCAGCAGCTCTCCAGGAGCAAGGCTGGGCCTCCCACTCCCACCAGAGAGCAGTGATGTCCTCCCTCCCCCCCCAAAAATAAAGTAACGCTAGAGAACTTGCAGAACGCCTGCCCCCTCAGACAGGGACACTGAGGACAAAACGGGTTTAAGTGCTGTTGAGTAAGTGGTTTCTGGGAGATGGATCCCCCAGAGAAAAGGGGTACTGGCCATGGATTTTTGTTGTTGTTGTTGTTAAATGAAATAGCTGTTTTATTATTTATTTAACATTATTATATTAAGCGGCAAGTTATATAGTATATAAAGATAGTATCATTAGTAATCTGATATCAACCAATGGATTTTATTGGGGACACTCATCTACTACTAGAGGGTAGGAACTATTTCCATGGGCAACCATTTTGTTGCTGTTTCTTTTCTTTCTCTGTTGGTGTACACAGGCAAGATAAACAATTCGAAGGATAAGTGAACAGGACCAAAGATTGGGGGTGTGTGGAGGGGGTGTATGGGAGAGAAGAAAAGGGGAGGGGAACAATGAGTCAATAATGTCAGGGACAGGGAAATAGCAAGGGTTGTAAAGAGAGAGGAGGAGGGGGTAGCATTGCTGGCCATGTCCGATTAATAAAAATGTATCCAAGAGGAATTACTGAAAGGTGAATGATGGGTAAACATGATAGTGGGGCAAGGGGAAAGAAAAAAATCAAAGAAAGAACAAGAAAGTAAAAATTACATAAAGGTATAAATACATATGCAAATATGTAAGCAAAGAGGTATTTGCGCTATGTGTGTGCTTGTATAATATATAAACACACACATATAAATATATTTATATGTATAAATATATGTAACATATATAAATACAACAAAGAAGCAGATGGACTTTGAGGCTCTGCTTTAATCTTACCTCAGTACAAGAATGGTTTACTCTAATAAAGTGACAATGTACGATACTCACTTTCCCCACGCAATGACTGAAGAGAAAGTGGGTGCATCAGCAAATGTGCGGAAGAAAACTGATGGTGCCCGGCTAGCAAAAGGTAAATTGTCTAGGGTCTTAAACTTAAACAAGTGGCCATCTAGAAGAGAAGCAACAAAGCCCACATGGCAGAAGTCCACCAGCCTGTGTGATCATGAGATGTCACCAGGAATAGATAGCCAGAGGTTCAAACAGAAGCAAACCACTAGACATTAAGGAGCATAGGCGAAATGGAGACCCAAACAAGTGCTCTCAGAAAGGCCACATGGGTGTGTGTGTGTGTGATTTATTCAGGGTGCAGGATAGCACTGTTGAACCATATAATGATCCTCTAGTTCTTTAATATTTCCTCACCCTACTATTATGATCTTCGTTTTACCTCATTAATCCAGTTAGATTACAGGGTCTACAACCACACAACGGGCTTCAAAAATTCCTTGAAAACCAAGCAAGTTTTACACTCTAAACTATGTGTCAGGCTCCAGAAACTGTTCAACGTGTTTGTGTCAATCAACAGTCTCACTTAGGAGACACAGGTACGGTTCATAGGACATCCACAGGTCTTTCAACTTCATGATGTCTCAGGATTCCCTGCATAGAAAAATAGCATCCCAATTCCGACATGAATATTTGCCCCAATTTACTAAGTTTCAAAGAACTTTTACTGCAAAGGAGGGATAGTGACATTCCAGTTCTTAGGAAGCTTGACACCTGCCCCCCATCACGTTACAACTCCAACATTTTTTTCCTCCCAGCATCACTGCCCTGGTGGGAGTAGGAAGCCCAGCCTTGCTCCTGGAGAGCAGCTGCTGGATTTGAACCTTCAACCCTGTGTGTGCGCCGCTGCAGCGACCCAGGGTGGGCGGTGATGGCCACAGGTGCATTTGGGGGCAATGAGTAACTAAGGGGGAGGTGAAAGGATAAAAGAGAAGATTTAGGAAAAATTGATTTATGTATTCTGCCACAACGCTTAGTTTTTCTTTGAACAACGTACTGGATGTTGGCTCGGTTCCCGCGTCCTCCCTCTCCTGCATTGAGGTCTGTGCAATCTCACACTGCTACTGTTCATGTGGTGCCACTGAATTGCCGTTCCAGAACACGTGAGCACCACGAGCATTTCTGCGGGCAACTGCCACTCGTGTGATTGGTCAATCGCAATGCCAAAGCCTGGAAGGGCAGCCGCACTCAACCACTTAGGCCACCGGGGCTCAGCCCTGGAAAGATCTTTGTTTTTGTTTGTTTGTTTGTTTGTTTGTTTGTTGGGGGGCATCACTGCTCTCTGGTGGTGGGAGTAGGAGGCCCAGCCCCACTGCTGGAATTGAACCTGCATCCCACTGGGCTGCAGTCCTGCGCACAACCATTACGCCACCTGGGCTCAGCCCAAGATCTTTGTTTTGTTTTGTTTTGTTTTTTTGGGGGGGCATCACTGCCCTCTGGTGGTGGGAGTAGGAGCCCTGAAAAGACCTTTATAATTTGACTTGTCCCAAATTTATTTTGACATACTGTATATGTTTCTGTTTAATTACTGTTAACATTAAAAAAATTAATTTCCAGGGGGCGCTAAGTAATATTTTTTCAGGAAAGAGGGTGGTAGGCCAAATAAGTTTGGGAACCATTGGTATAGATGCTTCCATGCTCCAAATGGACCCTTCAGGGGACTACCTTGATTGAAGAGCAGAAATGTGGGGCTTTTTTCTTGATGCTGGTAGTGGTCGGGGTGGTGAAGAAAAGAAACAATTTCACTTGAGCTGCTTGGACTTGACAGCAAAAAACTTTGGGGAGTAGAGTTGGGAATCCACATCAAGCACCCATATAACTTCAATGAGCTGAAAGTCACACAGGACTTTACCACGT
>PVJH01047066.1:0-11491 GCA_004026705.1 Nesogale talazaci
AAAAAGCAAAAAAAAAAAAAAAGATGTGGGTGCTACATCACAGTGCTGTCAAAAGTGCAAAAACCAAAGCAGGTCAGGTCCAGCTATCACAAAGAATAGTGTCTAGGGTTTTAAAGGCTTTGTCTTAAAACAAGCAGTCATCTCAGTGAGATGTCAACTAAGTCTACATAGAAGAAGCAAACTAGCCTACGTGATCTAAGAATTGTAAATAATAAAATCCACATTGGGAGGAAGGAAAGATCAGAGCTTAAATTCTAAACACTTGGTTTGTAGAAAGCTGTGGATGACAGTGGAAACCCAAGATCCATTTGCAAGGTCACCACATGGATTAAACAGCTGGTGAATCCCTTCTGGCCATATTCCAGAGATGTGTACAGTTTTTCTTTCTAATTGAGATTTTGCCATTGTATTTGCTTGTTTTATGTTTTGTGTGCTCTCTGCTCGTGAGTCAATTCTGGCATATAGTAGCCCTACAAGCAAAGTAGAATTGTCCTGTGAGTGTCTGAGTCTATAACTCTTTACAGGAGTTGACATCCTCTTTTTTCTCATGAGGAGTTGGCTGGTGGTTTTGAACTGCTGACCTTGTGGTTAACAGCCAAAACATAACTTCTATGCCACCAGGACTCCTTATTTTGTATGGTTCTCTGTATATGTAATGCAGGATAGATAATCTATGGTTAGACATACTATTGAGACTAACAAGATTAATAATTACCTAGGAGCATGGGAAGGAACTCACTCTTATTGAATAGATGCCAAGTCATAGTTAATTTTCAGAATTGGGTAGAACTGCCTCTCTGAGCGACCAAACCTCTTAATTCTTTACAAGAGTAGAAAGCCCTATCTTTCTCCTGATGGCAAAGGGAATTGGGGGAAATTTCTGACCTAATAACAAATACAATAAAAAGAAAAAATATTTCTATTGGTGGTTCTGTGACTTTTCCTAATATGGCTGAACTATTAAACTTTATGATATGTGTATTATATCCTAAAAAAGCTATTTAAACCTTTCAAAGGGAAAGGATAAAAAAAGGTAAAAAAAAGAGACATGGATGTAGAGTTTAGGAAGCCCAACTAATATAAATTCCACAGGTAATGTGAAAAAGGAAGGGGAGAGGAAATTACAAAAGGAATAATAGAAGAAACATTTCAAGAAAAGCAAGAGCCGGGCTGAGCCTCTGTGGCATAGTGGTTGTGCGCAGGACTGCGGTGCATTGAGTTGGAGGTTCAATTCCAGCAGCAAGGCTGGGACTCCTACTCCCACCACCAGAGGACAGTGATGCCCCCCCACAAAAAAAAAAAAAAAAGCAAGAGCCAAGGTTGTATTAGACTGAGTTGACCAGAGAAAAAAATCCAGAGACAAAGAGAGTTTTATATCAAAAAGCAATTGTTTATTGAGAAACAGTCCAGATCAAGTCCATAGGTCTAATATTAGCCCCTATGTCCAACACTAGTATATAGTATTCCTTTAGCCTATAGTGTTCCTCTTCAGCCTCATGTAGCACGCAATGATGCTGAATGCAGGAAGATCACAGACTGGTGGGTGAAATGTCTTGTGGATGTAGTGGTGGTGGAGGAATGTCAGCGCTGGCTGGGGTCACCACATGGCTCTTCCAATTCTTTGATTGTGTGTGTCTCCACACATGTTGTAACAGGAAGGTGAAGCAGAGAGAGAGTGTGGCCCACCTCCAGGAAGAAATCGACAATCCTCATGAGAAAGCCATGCCCACCATCAGACTGCAACCTGATTGACAGCTACATTCCGCCACTGCACTCATTTATCAAGTTGACCTGAAATTATGTAACAATGACATAAGTGTTATGACATCTCAACGCATCATTGTGAAGTCTCAGAAAACAGTCTGTAATGAAGCTGATAAAAATCCTACAGGATTAAACAAGTCACCTTCAATTCAGTGAAAATCAAATTGGTACTGAATTTCTCATCCACAACAGTGAATGCTCAATGAATATGATTTACGAACTTTACAAATTTTGAGAAAAATAATTTCCCCTCACTAATTCTTGTATTAGCTAATTAGTGGTCTGGTGTATGGATAATTGAAGGTATTTCAGAGATTCAAGTATTTAGCAATAGACTTCACGTTTTTCACAGAACACATGTTAGGATGTGCTCCTGCAACATGGCTAATGAAACCCAGCAAGGATAAATGCAAGGGATCCAAGAAAGAGATCTAAACTGGAGAGTAAAGCAACAGAGTGTTAGGATACCTACTGTCCAGGACAGAGAGCAGCCAGAGAAGCTTTGAGAATAAAGAGAAGAGGATTTTATAGTTTTGAGAGAATGTGTGAGACTGAGTATAATTTGTAGATATGATTGTGACCAACAATGTAATAAAGATCATTTGAATCCAGGAAAAGCAAAGGATGAACAGGAGAGGCTGTTTGAATGACTTAACTTAATTATAGCTGCAAAGACCCTGTTTTCAAATAAGGTCACTGGAGGTTAGGCATTAACAGATTTTTGTGGGGACACAATTTAAGCCATAATACTTACTGATTCCAGTTCTGACAAATAAGAATTTAGTTCATTTGATCCCAAACTTTCCACCTAAAATTCACTATTGGTTAGTTTTGACAATTTGCACCTTTATTTCTTTTCACATCAAACACATAGTATTTCTTGACTTCCTACTAACGTTTTTAAACCACTTTTTCCTCTTTCCCAAATTTTTTTCTCCTGCTCTTCTACTTTTACACTTCAAGGCTGATAAAATATTCTATAATCACATTGGATTTTCTATGCTTTTCCTATTACCATATTTCCAAATTTCTCTAAGAAAAAAGTTGGAGGGCTTATTAAAATACAGAGGACTGGGCTTGCAGCCTATGCCTAGTAAATCAGAATCTCAAGGACACACACACACATGCGCACACATTTTTTTGTTTTTAAAGAAAGTACCTCCAAATAATTTTTATCCTCACACAAGTTTATTCATTCTTGGCCATATAGGATGCTGTCACCAAATTCCTGTATTCATCTGTTAGAATACTAACAACACTGGCCATATACCAGTTTTAATGAGTTCTCATATCCTTCACTTATGCATAGATACGTGGCTAGCTAGACAAATGTGCAGAGAACACTTATACGTTGATTCTTATGGGTGGAGGATGATGGCAATGATGACTGTGAGGAAGAGGGAGAAGAGAAGGAGCGAGTGATAGAGGTGGTAGCAGTACTTGCCTGTCTTTTCAACAACTACTCAGCCCTCACTGGGTGATGGACATAAACAACCGATTTCCTCTTTTGCATCTTGATAGAGGTGCCCACAATTATTCCTCTTTAGAGGAAAAATTCACTCATTCTCCCCAACAATGAAAACATTTTGGTACTATCATCCATAATTCAGGATAAAGTATAGGTATTTGCTTTTATAGCCGACCCCCACCCCTGAATTTTCCCCTCACTCCTCAGAGTGCTGTATTGCCAAATTTGGAAAATACTGATCTCTTACATTGCCTTTTACATGTTAAATATTCTATAACTCTGTATTGCTTAATTAAAGAAACTGAGAAAATTAAGTTTCAGAGAAATTGGGGGACTTTATTAAGATCAATAATTATTATAATGGCCTCTCCATTCATTGTTTCTACACAAATTATATTGCTCATAAAAGTACTAACAGTTGAGTTTAAAGGTCATATTTTTTCTAAGCATCGTTTTTATTCTATAATATTCAATTTTTTCATAAGTTTTGTTTGAGATGGCTTATAATGCTTATCTGAGTAAGTTAATACTAACTTATACTATATTTACCTTCTAAACTGGAAATTTTAAAAAAGCTATTTAAACATATATCCTAGCCCTACCTTAGTGTTTAATTATAAAGATATGTTCCACAAGGAAAGAGGGACCAGACTTCATCCGGTGCTTCAAGATGTGAATGCCACATACTGGCATGAGATAGGGAACCACTAGAGAGGTCTGAGGTGCTGACCTCAATCCCAACTATATGGACAGCCCCTTTCCCCCCTCCCCTGAAAAATTTACTTTTGAGGATAACACTGAAACTACAGCTCAGGGTGAGAAACTGTCTGATCAGACAGAGTACATGGGAGCCAATGAAGGGGGAAGAAGAAAGAGTGGAGTATATCCTGGCCCACCAAGCCTTGAAGATGATATCCCTGCTCAGAGCAGCCACTGCACAGAGAGGACCATGTGATCAGCCCCACTATGAGACATGACATCATTCGCTGACCCATAGCCTACAGGGGACAACACTGGAGACACAGTGTGGGAATTGTGTCGGGTCTGACGCAGCACAAAAGCGAAACACTAAGGGCATTCAACAAAACAAGGAAGTCTTGAGGGAATACCAAAATAGACTTTAGGGCCAGGGCACGGCACCCCATCAGACTCTACCAGAAAACACTTAAAGATCAACAAACAGACATTAAGCTATTTGCAGGCTGTTTTGTTTGTTTGGTCTTTGTTTTGTTTTCTTTTATTGCTTTGTTTTGTTGTCTTTTTTGTGCATATTATTATCTCTGCATGTCTATCTAGATAATATAGGCATGATAAACAATCTGGAGGTTCCAAGGAAGACATGAGAGAGGGGGAGATGGCGGAAAGGAAGTGGTGTTTGGAACAACAAGTGTCCAACATCAATGACAAGAGAGGGTGTTGAAACCCAAATGAAGTCTGAGCATGATAGTGGACAAGAGGAAAGTAAATGGAAATAGAGGAAAGAACCAGGAGGCAAAGGACAGTTATAGGGGTCTAAATACGTGTGTGTGTGTGTGTGTGTGTGTGTGTGTGTGTGTGTGTATATATAAAATGATGGGGACAAGATCTATGTGCATATATGTGTAGGTTTAGTATTAAGGTAGCAGATGGACACTGAGCCTCTCTCAAATACTCCCTCAATGCAAAAACACTTTGTTCTATTAAACTTGTATTCCCTGATGCTCGCCTTCCTGACACAATCACTAAAGACAAAGCAGGTGGATAAGCAAATGTGGTGAAGAAAGCTAATGGTGCCCAGCAATCAAATGATAGAGCATCTAGAGTCTTAAAGACTTGAAGATAAACAAGCAGCCAACTAGCTGAGAAGCAACAAAATCCACATGAAGGAAGCACACCAGTCTGTGTGATCATGAGTTGTCGATGGAATCAGGTCTCAGACTTCAAAGAATAAAGAAACATATCATTGTGAATGAGGGGGAGTGCCGAGTGGGGACCTGAAGTGCATCTGTAGACAACTGGACAGCCCCATACAGAAGGGTCATGGTGAAGAGATGAGTCAGTCAGAGTGCAATGTAGCAACAATGAAACATACAATTTCCCTCTAGTTCTTAAATGCTTTCTCCCTCCACTATCATGACCCCAATTCTGCATTACAAATCTGGCTAGACCAGAGGATGTACACTGGTACAGATAGGAGCTGGAAACACAGGGTATCCAGGATAGATAAACCCCTCAGGACCAGTGGTGAGAGTGTTGATACGGGGAGGGTGGAGGGAAGGTAGAGTAGAAAGGGGGAACCGATTACAAGAATCTACATATAACCCCCTCCCTGGGGGATGGACAAGAGAAAAGTGGATGAAGGGAGACGTTGGACAGTGTAAGGCTGACAAAATAATATTTTATAAATTATCAAGGTTTCATGGCGGGGTTGGGGAAGAAGGGAAAAATGAGGGCTCAAGTAGAAAACAAATGTTTTGAAAATGTTGATAGCAACAAATGTACATCTGTGCCTGACACAATGGATTGTGGTATGAGTTTTATAAGCTCACAATAAAATGATTTTTTAAAAAAGAAGAAATGTTTAGAAAATGATGGCAGCATGTATATACATATGCTTGATATAATTGATGTGTGGATTGTTATAAAAGCTATAGGAACCTTCAATAAAATGATCTTAAAAATAAATTTAAAAGGTATGAAAACTTAAACATAACCTATCACCTTTAGTGAATAAATTTCTGGATCTAAAGACTCAGGGCCATATAGTCTTAGGGAAACGAAAGTCAGTTGGTGTAACAGAAGTCAAATAAACCAGTTTCACTGCCATTGAGTCAGTTGTGACTTAAAACGACCCTCTAGGACAGACAGGATGGAACTGACCTTGTGGTTTTCCAGGACTGAAAATCTACGGAAGTAGAAAGCCTCATGTTTCTCTGGTGGAGCCGCTGATGGTTTCCAACTGCTGATGCTGCAGCTAGCAGCCCTGTATGTAACCACGCCAGCCCTCAGGGTTCCTTGGCATAAGATAAAGGGAAAATAGAGGGAAAAGATGTGATTTTTAAAAGGTGTGGTGGCTGGGTGATTTATGTTTACTTGGCACTCTTGGTTAGGGGTGGAGTCAGAACTTGTCAAGGAGGTCGCAGGTTGATGCAGTCTCTGAGGTTTCTTTCTTGTCTTCCTTTTCTTTCTTTCTCTTCCCTCTCCTCTTCCTGATCGCCAGCCACCCTGACAGTTGCAGAACCTCTGCCATATTTCCACCAACCCTGGGTCCACATGACTGCATCCGTCAGAAGAGGGCATTATGGACTAGTGTCAGACTTAGCAACTTGAGTTGCACTGTGCCGGAATGCTTTCTTGATATATAATTACTGCTTGATCTATAACTCTCTCTTATACATATGCTATTGTCACCGGATTCATTTCTCTAGTCAACTCAGCCTAAGTCAGTAAGTGACATTTCTTTAAGTCTTCAGTTTTGTGCTACCCCAAATTCAGTCTTTGTTTTCCTTTGCCCCAAGTACATGAGTAATACTCATTGTGAAACTTTATAGATTTGGGGTACTTATAAATTGGCGGATATTTTCGTCATACAACTTAAACCACCAGCTGCTGTATGGGAGAATACTGAGGCTATGTGCTCCTTTGGCCTCGTCATTACACATTGGGTTGCTAACCGTAAGGTCAGCAGTTCAAAATGACCAGCCATTCCATGGGTGAAAGACAGGGCTGTCTACTCCTATAAAGAGTCACTGTCTTGGAAATTCAAGTGGGCATTTCTATTCTGTTCCATAAGGTCGCTATCAGCCGGCATCAACTCCATACCAATGAGTGTTCCCATAAAGATAATGCAGTTTTGGAAACCCTTTGTAACTCTCATTGACTTGATGGCAGTGGATTTGGTTTATGTATAGTAAGGTGACATTGGAATGCTAACGGCAATCTCAGAAGCTCAAACTCTATTAAACTGCCCCTTGGAGAAAGATGAAACCCTTCATATACAGAGGGATTCACAATTTCTGATTGTTCTCATGCATTTTGCTTTTTTGTTTTGTTTTGTTTTGTTTGTTTTGGGGGGGCATCACTGCCCTCAAGTGGTGGGAGTAGGAGGCCCAGCCTTTGCTCTGTGGAGCTGGAATCAAACCTCCAATCCAGTGGGCCGCAGTCCCGCGCACAACCACCACGTCACCGGGGCTCAGCCCTCATGCATTTTGTTTTAAAGCAGAAAGAGAACAATCACAGATTGATATAGCTCTTTGGAATAAGTTTCTGTTTATATATTACTGTGTAGTTTTCAATTTGTAGGATTTTTTCCCCTCCTGGCTCTATTTTTATTAAATTTACATACTGTATAATTCATGGTAAATTTTGTGTCTGTGCATGAATAGTACAGAGTTTTGACAAATATATATAGATCTGTGTAAACAATACTACATCCAAAGTCCAGAATAGGTCCATAACTCCAAAGGAAGACCCGGTGCTTAGAGTCAGTCTCTCTCATTTTATTCCTAGAGTCTGACAACCAACATATTAATATTAGCATCCTACTGTTAAGTCAAAAGGGGTCCAGGTGGCATTGTCTGGTGTGCACTGAACTGCAAATCTTAACAGCAAGCTCAGGGGTTCAAACCCACTAGCCACACATCATGGAGGAAATGGGAGGCTATCTAACCCTTTAAAGACATAGTCTTAAAAAACCTACATAGGGTCGCTCTGTGTTGGAATTGTCTCAGTGGCAGTGGGTTTGATTTTTTGGATTAATTTTTTTTGGGGGGGGCATCACTGCCCTCTGGTGGTCTTGGGAGCTACCCAGAGTTGCTCCTGAGAGCCGCTGCTGGATTTGAACCACCAAGCCCGCAGGCCACAGTCCCGCACTCAACCACTTACACCACCGTGGGTCAGCCCTTGGATTAATTTTGAGTGAAAGTAAATTATATATTCATGGACTCCTCATGCTTTGAATCATTCATCATGTAATGGAACTTTTGTACATAGCTTTCTCTTAGGGAAATGGATATCTATTTTAATAGAATTTTCTTAATGATAGATCTCTTTTCAAAAGTGAATTTATTCACTTTTTGGCTTCTAGTCTATTTTAGATTTTATACTTTGGGCAGTTTAAGCCATAGGTATAAGTAAAATGGCACCAGTGCTTACTAAATACAACTTCTTGGTGTAAATTTCTCTTTGGTTGTGAGATTGGAGCAAGAGAAGTTAAGTTAGGTTTTCCTTCAAATTGGGTATAAAGGTTGATTTGGGAAAAAAAACTGTAATTTTAAAAATGTGTATGGATATCATTTCTCTAACGAACAGCATGACTCATTCTTTTTTTGATATCTATATATTTTATAATTAATCATATTGGGGATACTTACAGACCTTATAACAATCCATAAATCAATAGAATCAGGCACACTTGTCCATATGATGTCATCATCATTTTCAAAACATTTTCCTTCTACTTGAACCCTGGTATTAGCTTCCCTTTTCTCCCTCCCTCCCCCATCCTTCCACCTTCAAGAATCCTTGATCAGTTATTTAGTATTATTGTTGTTTTCTTATCTTACACAGTCCACTGTCCCTTTCATTCACATTTCTGTTATTCCGTACCTCCTGTGATGGGCGTGGGGGGCGCAATAGATTCATCATTGTCATCTGTTCCCGCTTTCTCCCCCTTCTCCTCACCTCCCCCTAACTGCATGGTGTCGCTAGTCCCACTACTATTCCTGATTGAGAGATAGTTTAACTGTCCTGAATTCCATTTGTGGAGAGCTCTTGTCTGTAGCAATGTACCTAATCTGGTCTAGCCAAATTTGTAAGGTAGAACTGAGGTCATGATAGTGGCAGGGAGGAAGCAGTAAAGAACTACAGGAATGTTGTGTATTTCCTCAGTGCAATACTGTACCCTGACTGGCTTGTCCCTTCTGTGTGCCCTTCTGTGAGGGAATGTAGAATTTTCTATGGAGGGTGCTTGAGTCTCCACGCTGGGCCCCCTCATTCGCATAAAAAATTATTTGTTTTGGACATTTTGATACATGATACCTGATCCCATTGACTGCTCATGGTCACACACAGGTGTGCCTCCATGTGGGCTTTGTTGCTTCCCTGCTACATGGCCACTTGTTCGACTTCAAGCCTTTAAGACACCAGACACTATATCTTCTATAGCCAGGTACCATCAGTTTTCTTCACCACATTTGCTTATGTACTCATTTTGTCTTCAGTAATCATTTCAGAAAGGTGAATATAGCTCATCCTCTTTTTTAATAAATCCTTTTATTGATGACTTTTATATCTCTTAGAAAGAACAGTTCATACAAAAATCGTATCAGCCACATTTGTACATATGTTGCCCTCATAATTTTCAAAACGTTTTCCTTCTTGAGTCCTTGGTATTAGCTTCTTTTTCTCCCCCCCCCCTTCATCCTCATACCTTTGAGAATCCTTGATTGTTATTTATTATTATTGCTATTTTCTTATCTTACACTACTCATTGTCTCCCTTGACCCCTTTTTCTGCGGTCCATTCCTCTGGAAGGGACTGGGGAGGGGAGGTGTATGTCAATCACTGTTTCGCCTCCTTCTCCCCACTTTCTTCTGTCATCATGGTGATGGTATCACTACTCTCATTATTGGTCCTGAGGGGTTTCTCTCGCCTGGATTCTGTGTGTCCAAAGTTCTTATCTGTACCAGGTGCACATACTCTGGTCTTGCCAGAATTTTAAGATAGAACTGGGTCATGATATTGGGGGAAGGGGGAAATATTCAAGAACTTAAGGAATGTTATGAGTTTGGTTGGTGCTATACTGCATCCTAGCTGGCTTATGACCCCATTGTAAGGGGATAGCCAATTGTCTACAGATGGGCTTTGCTGTCTCCATTCCAACTCCCTGCATTCTCATCAAAGTGGTTCTTTATTTTGGGTCTTCTGATTCCATTGACACCTCATGATCACACAGGTTTGTATGCTTCTTTCATGTGTGCTCTTTTGATTCTCTGCTATATGGCTGCTTGCTTAACATCAAGCTGTTCAGACCCCAGACACTCTATCTTTTACTAGCCATGCCCCATCAGCTTTCTTCACCACATTAGCTTTTGTACTCATTTTGCCTTAAGCAATCATGTTGGGAAGATGTAGTATGTTCTTTTAACGCCTTTCTCTCTTTTGTTTTGCAGAGAATGTAGCTGGACACTACATTTCCCCCTTCCATGATATTCCTCTGAATGTGGACTCTGCAGAGGTATTGTTTTGACTTATTGGGGGGATAAAATTGCACCATACAATGGTGAGGTTGATGTTGCTGTTAGGTGCTGTCATGTTGGCTCTGAGATACAGCAACCCTGAACACAACAGAGCCAAACACTGCCCAGTCCTTTTCCATTCACAGTTGGCTCATAATTGTGAGGGTGCTTTGGAGCATCTTGATAAGAAAGAAATGATTGGAAGTCATGAAGGGAAACCAAGGGGCCAAAACAGGTTCTAACAGGGGTAATACAGAGGAGTTTATGAATGGCCGTCTGTATAAGAAAGGGCCTAGGAAGACTTGGGGAGAGAGGACTACGATGCCCTTTAACTGTTAGAATTTTTTAGAAAATAAAGAATAAGAATTTAGGAGATTAACAAGAGACTTATTTTTAATAAAATAGTTGACATTTATGGATTAATGTCTATTTGTTAGTCTCTGTGTAGAGTGGATTTTGTGTTGGACCACAAGGTCAGCAGTTTTGAACCCACCAGCCACCGTGTGGGAGAAAGATGAAGACTTCCTTCTCCTATAAAGATGTATCACCTTGTTGGCAGCTCTTCCCATACCGTTTGGGAACAAACAAAGGGGGACAGAGAGAGAGAGAGAGAGAGAGAGAGCAGCCAATGCACAGAGAGGATCACAGGGCTGCCCCCACCACACCAACACCCCTTCACCGATCCACAGCACTACAGGGGACATCAATGGAGACGTAGTGTGGGAATTGTACCCTGTCTCTCTCTCTCTCTCTCTCTCTCTCTCTCTCTCTCTCTCACACACACACACACACACACACACACACACACACAGAAGTGAAACGCGAAGGGAACTCATCAGAGCAACAAGTGGAGCAAAGCTTGGTATTCCCAAGGAATCCCAAAAATAGACTTTGGGATCAGTGGGATGTCTTGGCATTTCACCGTATCCGATTGGAAATATTCATGGGGGGTCAGCAGTCAGGCTTGGAACTATTTAAAACTTTTTTTTTTCTTTTTCTTATGTCTATCCATATAAGATAGGATAAACAATCCCAAGGAGAA
>PVJH01047067.1:0-11486 GCA_004026705.1 Nesogale talazaci
AAAAACACAGTGTCTATATGGATCGTGATAAGAGTTGTATCGGCCCCCAGTAAAACAATTTAAAACAAATAAAATAATTTTAAAAAGCTATTTAAAACAACAAAAACAAAAATACTGTGTCTATGTCCTGTTCCCTTAGATGTCTAGCAGTGTAATTGATTTGTCTATAAGAGACATGATATACAGGAGTCTCCAGGGGAAGCCTTTGCGTTCTCTGTGTCCATATCCATCCCCCACCATCTCTTCCCTAGTGGGGATTTCTGAACCCTGATGGTCCTGACAACCTCCTGGGACCTTGGATGTTTTGGGGGGAGGAGGGGGGGGTGTTGCCCCTGAGTGTGTGGCTGCACCTCATTTCTGTCTGCGGTATCATTGCCCATCCAGTCCTGCAAGCAGCAAGCTCAGCAGGTGGACTGGCCTCTTTGCCCTTAGCTATTTGAGCTGCTAAGGAATCATGGAGCCCTGCTGGTACAGTGGTTCTGAGTTGGGCTACGAGCTGCAAGGTCTGTAGTGTGAAACCACTGGCCGCTCTGTGGGTGACAGATGAGGCTTTGGACTCCCACACAGAACGATCTTTTCAGAAACTCACAGGGGTGGTTCTACTCTCTCGACACCAACTAGATGGCGGGTGATGGGTTTGCCTTGGAGACGCCAAGCTGCCTGGCTAACCCAGATGATTTCTTTGACTCTTCCTTGGGAGGCAGGCACTGGGTTTTGCTTCTCTCTGGTTTCCGGTTGCTGAGGAAACTGGAGCTCCTTGGAGACCTCATGACTGAGCCCAGGTCACAGAGTTAGAAAGTGCCAGAACTGGTGTGTGAACTTAAAATTTTCCGCGTTCCCTCCAGGCTGGCTTTCAACCACCAAATCCCTAAGGCTCCCCTGTCTCTTTCCTCTTCTTTAGCTTTTGGAAGTCAAAACTTCCTTAAAAATCGGAACCTTCCATGCTTTACGGCCAATGAAGATAAGACGTCTCCGGCAACCAGCCTCTCTCCTTCCTCCAGTCCATCGAACCACACTCTTCTTTGATCAACACCAAGGAAAAGCCAATCACAACACAACACACCAATTTCACTGCCATTTCCTAGCTTCAGAATGGAAGGGAGTCTTCTCTTACCAACCCACTTCCATCCTCGCCTGCCCAGTCCACACACCGCAGTAGCTCTCAAGGCCTGGGGAAGCAGGACTCTCTGTCCCCTGTCACGCACACACCTTTGCTGCACAGACCTCATCAATGTCCTCCCAAACAACCGAGACCCATCGCTCCCCCGATTCTTCTGCTCAGTCTTTCCCATCTTCAAAGTCTCCCTTCTCTGGCCATCATTTGGATCTCTGGTCTTCTGAACTCCTCTCGCCTTTTTATCAAAGAAATCTCTTTGTGTCACTCCTCTGCTCAACACTTCTACAGACTCTGTGTCAGCTGCAGGTCAAAGGTCAAACTCCACAGCATGGCACCGGATCAACGGGTCAGCTGGAGTTGAGCTATTGCCCCTGAATTTCTCCTGATGCGTCCACCTGTGCATTTCACACCTTGGTGCACTGCTGCTGCATACTTGAGGCCCCTTGTACATGCGATTTTTGTCGCATCTTGAGTACCTTCCCTCCTGCTCCTCTGTGACTCGTATGTATGCTGACTTGGCTAGCTAAGATGGCTGCGTATTCCTTGAGGGAAGGAGGGCTACTTCATTCCTCTCTGGTGCCTTCGCACGGCACCCAAGGCAGGGCCTGCACCCAGGGGTGCCCATAAATGGAAGATGAATGGAAAGAAGGTGACGTTTAAGAGAGTTTTGTTTCAAGGCAGAGAAACATTTAAAGGAGGCTCGGTGTGTGACTAGCACAGTAGCTGACCCAAGGCTCTCTTCCCTCCCCTAACGGGCCATCAAGGCTGTGCCTCCCTTGAGAGGACACCTGGGGTGGTGGACAGTTCAGCTTGACTCTGCACCCACCGAGCTTCTCCCTTCTTCCCACCACCTCCTCCTCCCTGCGCATGGTCCATTTCTGCACTTCGGGATTGCTACACGCCTGGGCTCACATACCTGGGCCTGTTGGGCTTTCTCTAGCCACCGGGCACAGTCCGAGGAACTGGAGCAGTGCACAGTGAGGGCACTGGACACACACTGGAAGTCCGTGAGGCTGATCAGCAGGAAGCTGTCTGGGTGGAGGAGAGGGTCTGTTGCAAGACCTGGGTCTTCCTGGATCCCCTTCCCGGTCCTCCCTCCCTCCTTTGCCAAGAAGAAGGAAGCAGGAGGCCACCAAGGGTCATTTAAACGTACTGGGGTCTCGCAGTGGCTGGCACACAAGATTCTCCAGCATGAGTGGGGGGCGGATGACCTTGGCTTTGTCTGCCTTGCGCTGGGGCTTGGTGACCAGGAGCACATCAGAGAAGAGGAACAGGTGCACGTCCAGCTGGGAAGGCAGGGGTAGAGACTAGAGTCAGCTGGGGCATACGGAGGAGTCAGCCGGGGCCAGTGCTCCTACATGGGTGGGCACGCATGGGTGCAAACACACCAGGCAAGCCATGAATCGTGGGGTGCTAGAGCCTGACCCACCCTCTTGCTTCATAGGCTAGGCAGATGGCTGGCTCCAGGCTGGCTCCAGCTGGCATCCTGTCTTCTTTCCAACACACACACACACACACACACGCACACACATACAGACATACACACATTCACACACACATACATGTATACACACAGACATAAACACACACACATGTACACACATATATACATACACACAACATGCACACACATACACATACACCATACACATGCATACACACAGATATACAGACATAAACACATACACATACACATGCATACACACAGAGACATATATACACATACACACATATACACACATGCACTTACACAGACACACATACATGCACACACGCCTCTACTCCATTTCCAGCTTTTCCACTTCCTGGCTCCCATCACCCCTACTTCTCTCCCCTCCCTGCACCCCCCTCACCTTGCCTTCTCGTCCCTCCTTCATGCGCACGGATCCTTCCAGCAGCAGCTGCCTGGTGTGCTCAGGGGCAACCCCCACCATGGGGGCCGTCAGGTCCAGGGTGGAGAAGGGACGCAGGTGCTGAGGGGAGAGGTTTCAGTCCTCAAAACCCCGCCGAGGGCGGCTGATTGTTTCACCCCAGGACCTCCCTCTCCACTCATGTCCTCCTGCAGAGTGACCGAGTGCGCCACTGCCTTCTTATTCTCTTGAAATCTGTCCCTGGGGCCCTCCCAATCAGAGAAGTCAGGGCCACCCCTCCTGGGTGGTGTCCAAGCGCCCTCTGTATCCCCATCCATTTCCTGGGCATCCGGTACTTGGTCTGAGGCCGCTGCCCTCTCACCTTCTCCATTTCGTCATTGGAGGGGTCCAGCACCTCATAAGGCCCAATGCGCTGGGCGGCGGCCGCTAAGCTGGCATGCTCCTCGCCCTGCCGGACCTGCCCATTGATGTGCCGCAGGAAGGACTCCACGGTGACAATCTGGAGGTGAGAGGGGCCATGGGAGGAGCCCACCCAAGCACCCACATCTGGGGCCCCCCTCCACAGGCTGAGCCTGCCAGTGCGCAGGCCAAAGGGGATCCCACTCACCAGCCCCCAATTCCCAAAGGTCTGGGTCCGGAGGAGTTCCTACCATGGCCTTCAGGGCCTCTCGAGCTCCGGCCTCGGGACTTCTCTTCAGCACTGCCTGGAGCAGCAGCGGGTACTTGGTAATGCGCTGCTGGGGCTTGATGAGCAAGTCACCCAGCATCTGCCTCCCGGAACGCTTGTGTTTCTCACACCACTGCCGTGGGAAGGGGGAGGGAGGGAGGCAGTCAGGAGGCTACAGGAGCCTGCTGGCCCCGTGCAGGACATAGGTAGGTACAGACTGCAGAAACGAGGTTGTCTGGGACCCACCCTGGCGCCTTCCCTGGGGACCCTGCTTCCCACCTGCACGAAGATCTGGAAGAGCGGGTTGCTGTCTTGCTGTTCCCGGGCATAAGCCATGGTCTGCTTCACGCGCAGGCAGTACTGGATGTAGGGCTGGAAGTGCTGGCCGAACTGGAGAGACACAGATGGTGGGCCGGGGGCAGACAGGAGGAGGAAGGCCAGGAAACACAGGCTCTGACTTCAGAGCATGGGAGCTTCAGAGCAGACCCTCCTTCAGCCCCAGCCAGTCCCAACCTCCTGGCCCCTCTCTGGATTCCAAGGCAGTCGGGGTGGGGACTGGGGGTGGGGTGGGGGAGACACCCATGACTGCTGCCTGAGCCCCTTCTTCCCCCAGACCTGGCCGTGCCCCGCTGGTCGACCTTACTCCCCCGCCTCTCTTGCCATCAATAATTCAGCTGGAACATTTTCGGGCCACGGCAGATCCGTTTTCACCCCGCAGTGGGCGGGTAGTGTGTGTGTGTGTGTGTGTGTGTGTGTGTGTGTGTGTGTTAACCTCAGGTTGTCCAGAAACCCTGCTCTGATGGAAGCTTCCGGGAGGCGGTTCCCCACTTCTCCACCCCAACCCAGGGCACAGCTCAGCAGGCACAGAGTCTCTTCATGGGAACCGAGGACCTTTTACAGCCTGCATGCCTCTTCTCCCTGGTCCTAGTGCCCTGCGGCCTTCTCTGTCCTCCTGCCCCTAAAAACACCAAACTCACAGCCAGCGCGCCCGTGCCGGAGCACAGCCACCTGACTGCACAGAGCAGAACTGCCCCTGTGGCCTCCTGAGCCTGTAACTCTTTGGGGGAGTAGGAAGCCTTCTCTCTCTCCTTACTGATGCCCTGTACTTGCCCCCGGCATTCCAACAAGGAATGCCCATCCCGACCTGAGCTTTTATTCTAGGAGCGTAGCTGCGTTGGACATTTGCAACAGAGGCAGACTGGCACAGGGAGGGGAGGGATTCTTTTGGGGTGGGGCCTGTGCCGTGTGGGTCCCTCAAGGCTCAGAGGCCTTCTGGTCACATGGGCAAGTCCTGTGGACAGGACCCCTCCCCCAGGCCTCACCGACAGGAAGCCATTCTGCAGGCCGACCGGGTCCAGAGGCTGGCCTGAAGCGCGTGTCTCCCGCAGGGTAGGCTCTAGCACTTCTTCCCAAAAGCTCCGGTGGGATCGGATCAGACTAGGGACATTTCCAAAGAGGGTCTCGGCAGACACCTGGAGGGGGGAGTAGTAGGGATGTCTTCAGCAGGTTGGTCTTCAGGCTGTGGGCATGGGAGGGCCCCTATGTTTGGATGGGGACAGTGGGGTGGGGCTTGAGTGTAGGAAGCTTGGGTCCAAAAGTGTGTGTGGAAACTTCAAGGGTCCCCGCTCTCCCTCCCCACGATGTGGCTGCCGTGGGCTGTTCTGGCGACCCCAGTCCGTTTGTGGTCTAGAGCAAGGGGAAGCATTGGGTGGATAGAAAATGGGGGTGGGAAATCAGACTGGGCAGCCTGGAGGCCCTCTCTGGGAGCCCACCCCTCCCTTCCCGGGCCCAGGTTCCCACTCACGTCCATCAGCACACCCACACGCTGCAGGTTCAGCAAGCCGGCGACTAGGAGCTACACAGGGAGAGGAGTGAGGGTCTCAGGGTCCGGCTCCGTGCGTCTCGGTGCCCCAGCTGACCCCTTCAGTGTCCGCCAGGCCTACCTTCAGGACCGCCCGCTCCTCTCCCCACTCCCCAGGCAGGCCTGCAGACTTGTCTGGCATCATGTGCCCTTCCCCGGAGAATGGGGGGTAATGTGAGAGAGGTGGATGGGGCCAGGCTGGGCCAGGGGGAGACTCACATCTGTCATGATCTTCAGCTTTCCCACGTAGATCACCTCCGTGGTCAGCAGCTCCCACAGCGCTTCCTGCTGGTGGCAGAGCTCCCGGCTCATCTCCTGGGGTGGGCACAGTGATGGCACCGTTGGAAGGACAGCAGATGGGACAGCAGCTGCCTTTCATGGGATGCTAAGGGACATTCCTAACCGCTTCTGGGCACTATGGTGGGGGTGGAGGTGGGGATTGGGTTTGGGCTGAGTGCATTTGGACGCATAGAGACCTGTGTGCATCCAGAGCTTCTTGGTTATGATGTTAACCAAAAACCAACCACTTGGCCTTTTCTTCCCTGGTGGTGTTGGTTACAAGTTGGGCTGCTAATGGACAGCAGGGTCACAAGTGTGAACCACCCACCGCTCGGTGGGACAAAGACGAGGCTTTCTGATCTTGTGAATATGTTTGCAGCCAAGGAAACCCACAGGGGGCAGCTCTGCTCTGCAATGTGGGGTCCCTACGAGTTGATGGCAGTGAGGTTTTAGGATTTTTTGTGTGTGACCACTGATGGGTCTGAAGCACCAGCTCTTAGGTTAGCAATTGAACAGGAGCCAATGGGCATCACCTAAGGATCTTCAAAGGTGGCGCTACGGGGTGAGAGTTGGGCTAAGAGTTACCAAGTTGTCCATCGGAATGTACTCGATAGTACTGGGTTTGGTTTGGGTTTAGGGACCAGGGGGCATGTTGGTAGGCATTTAGAAGGTTTACGCCACCTTTTATTTATTTCAATCTTTGTCCTCAAGGCAGTGCTCCATTGTATAGGTGGTATCACCCACCCCCCTTTTACAGAAGAGATGGTTGAGGCTCGGCGAGGTTGACCGTCTTGACCAAGGTCTCACTAGGAAGAGGCAGAACCAGGGTCTCAACCTGCTTCGCACATGACCCTGCTTCCCCAGTTCCCAGAACCAAGGTGGGGCTGTGTTTGCGACCATGTGGGGACAGACATTAGACAGGTCACCTGGTGCCCAGACACCAGCTCCTTCCAGGACTTCTCGATGACCAGACTCCTGTCACTGGCCTCGCCTAACTCCCAGTGCCGCCGGTCCTCAGGGGGCAGCCGGGGTATCCCAAACATGCTGAACGTGTGCAGGCGCCTCTTCAGATCATGGACTGCGGAGACACCCTGCGGAGTCAAGAAAGAGACCGATCCTGACCACAGGCTTGGTGCCCAGCAGCCCGCCTGGCTTGTGTGTGTGTGTGTGTGTGTGTATGTGTGTGTGTGTGTGTGTGTGTGAAGCCAGGAGGGTGGCAGAGAGCACTGAGCAGGGGGAGGGAAGATCCAGGAGCTGGCGGTCAACTCCAGCTGGAATGTGGGGAAGACAGAAGGCATTGCTGGAACTGGAGCAGAGAGAAACCTGGGGTTGCAGGAGCCTGACTTGGACTCTCTGGCCAGAACCATTCCTGCTAGGAGTTTGCTGTGACAGAACCCTGGGACGGGGAGCAGAACCTCACCCTTCAGAGGGACCTTCTGAGCGAGACCACAGCACGACTTAGGGAACCCATGGTTCCAGTCAACATTGTCACGTGGACTTTTTTTTTTCTTTTTAGGAGACATGGCTTGAATCTTACAAATAACTTTTGGGGGGCGGGGGTATCAAGCGATGTGGACAAAAATATCCCTCATCATATCGACAAAAAGGTGGGGCTCACGGTTGGCGGGAAGGGCAAAATAAGACTTGGGGAGACAGGAAGTGTCCCTGGCTCTCGCAGTCTTTGGAAGCTTTCCAGGGCTGGGAGTTTGATATTAACAGTTTATTCTTTAAACGATGTCAAAATGACCTCAGTCAAAGTCACTGGGCCTCACGGTCTGGGCTGAGTGGGGCCAGTTCCCTGAGGAAGTTTCTAGGCAGAGCGGTGTCTGGATTTTTGGAGGGCCTTGAGACAGACAGCTCCTTGCCCTGTGCTGTCAGCTCCTGGGGTGTCCCTAGTCGGAGGGTGGAGTGGGGGGCTTGGGGAGGGGAGAAGTAAAACTCCCTTACCTTGAGTTTGGGGGAGTAAGGTGGGCCAGCCCCCAAGTGTTCCCCATGCCACTTCTCAGACTCTGGCTCTCGAAGTTTCAAGGGTGACGGCCTCCTGGCCTGGCCAGAACTCTTGGCGAAGGGGACATAGTCCTGGAGACGGCGGCGACTGGGGTCCTGGGGGAGGAGCAGGAGTGGTGCTAGAGACCCCCTCCCCGCTTCCCCCCAAGCCTCAGACAGATAGTTGGAGACCAGGCTAGGTTACAGACCCAGCTCTCCCAACCCAAATTGGGTTGGCTCACGTATCCCCTCAAACCAGTTTGGTGTGGCTACTCCTGTCCTGAGTCACGGCCGTGCCTGCCAGCAAGGCCAAGCAGAACTGAGCAAGGGCATGTTGGGCTGGCTCCTCAAGAGGGCCTGGGGGCAGGGGCAGAGATCTCCCCAGAGCCTGAACGCAGGTAGGCACACGCTACCGGCACCCACCCTGCACACATGTGCGCTGTGCACCGGGCATGCACAAACAGCACACAGGGCACGCTGCATCTGGGTCCCCTGTTACTCCCCTGTCATTCCCACAGGGAGTTGAACACACACACACACACACACACACACACGACACAGACACATGCGCGTGCGTGGGCAGCCTCCTTCCTGGCCTGTCAGCTGGCCTTCCATTCTGTTGGGAGCTGCTGGGTTCTCTTGGGAGAGGTCAGAGTTGGGTCTGCTACAGGGCAGGCCAGGGCACATTTCTGAATTACCCCCATATACTTCCTAATCTCCCTTCCCGCCCTCGCTCCGGGAGTCCCCAGCTGCCCTTCCTCAGCCAGATCCTCCCCCGTGTGGCAGGGGATACCCCAACAGGAAGCAGACTTCCTGGGATGGCAGGGCAGCCTGGGGACTTGGGGAAAGACCAGAGCCACACTCCTTTCCTCAGTTGGGATTGGAGGGAGTCCCAGAGGTAGGGCCAGGGGTGGAGCCAGGAAGGCCCCATGATCCCCACTAGTAAAGTAGGGGCACCCTGAACTTTTGCTCTCCTTGCCGTCCTGACTCACAGGGGGCAGGTCTCAGGGATCCTAGAGGCTCCTCCCAAGTAAAGGAGGAAACCTGGGAGGTGGCAACCCTAGGGCTTGGTGGCCCCACCCCACCCCCAGCTCTGTGTCTCAGACCTGTCTAACAGCACCACCTCCGTGGGCCTGGCTTCTCCTGGCTCTTAGCCCTGCAGACTCAGGCTGTCTGGGACCTGGGAGCTGAGTCCTGGGAGCCTGGCCCTCATCTCTGCCTTTTTGTCTCCAACGCCCTCAACCCCTACGAGTCAGAAAGAAAGGGGTGGTGGTGGTAAGGGACAGGATCAGCGCAGCCTAGGAACTTGTAAGGGGGCAGATGCTTGAAAGTCTAGGTGCCCGCCCCGCTGCCCCACCCAGGTCATCCTCAGGGCACCGCCCGGTGGACTCACCTGTCCGGCACCTCCTCTCGGGTAGAGATTGCCACCAGCAGTCTGGGCAGAGCCCGCGTGCCGACCCCCATAAGCCGCGATGCGAGAGGCCACCAGGCCTTGGAGGGGGCCCTCATCCACCGGATTAATGGCTTGCATCCCTTCTCTCATGGGTCACCTCCAGAGGGCCATCGCTCCAATGTCCGCCCCAAAGCCTGCAAGAGAGAACAAAAGGGAATGGAATGGTGAGGTCAGAGGGTGACACTCAGGCGGATCAGTGTGGGTAGGACCAGCCTGGGGACCAGCAGGTGGGAGGAAGGAAGTGGGATGAGAAAGAGAGGGCCAAGGGCTTGGTGTGTGTGTGTGTGTGCGTGTGTGAGTGTGTGTGTGTGTGCGTGTGTGTATGTGTTGTGTGTGAGACTTGGCAGGACAGGATACATATTGGGCAGAAAGCACCTTGAACAAATATCTCCGCCCTGATCAAACCCACCATCTGCTCTGAGGGAGAATGACGGGGTTTTCTAATCCCCAAAACACTTACAGTCTCGGAAATTCCTGTTCTACCCCATCCTACGGGGTCACTATGACTGGAGACTGATTCAACGGCAGTGAGTTTGCTCTTTTGGTATTCGGCGGCTAACGTCAAGGTCAGCAGTTCGAAACCACCAGTCACTCTGGGGAAGACAGACAGAGGCCGTTTACTCCTGTAAAGAGTTACCATCTTGGAAAACACAGTGGCAGTTCCCCCCTGCCCTAAAGAGTCCCCAGGAGTCGGAATCCGCTGGATGGCAGTGGGGTTTGTGCTTTAACACGCGCACACAGTGAGGGGACCAGCCACTGTGGCACGGCAGTCCTGCTTTGAGCAAGGGTCGCTTGTAGGTTTCTGGCTTTGGGGACGCTCCCAGGTGGGAGGATCCCCTTGTCCCTGCCCTCTGAGAGGGTCCGAAGAAAAGAGGTTGGGGGGAGCCGTGGGGGGGTCTGGTGACCGTCCCAACCCACTGCCTGCTTTTGGTACAACTACGTCCCCTGCAAAGCCTGAGAAAATAGAAAGAAGACGAATCCATGACCTGTAAACATGGGAGGAAATTCAAATTCCAGTGCCTACCCACGAAGTACCATATACACCTTGTCCCTGACAGCTCCCACGGACATTGTGACAGAGGGCATCTGAAGTCCACAGGAGTTACTGCTGGGGAGGCTGGTCAATTCCCTCCTGGTCGCAGGCAAGCAGGTGAGGCTGGGGGACAGTCCCCAGACCCCTGAAGGCAGAGATCAGCCAGGTGGGAGTCTGGCTTTCTAGTGTTGGCCTTTGCTCCCCCTCCCTCAGACCAAACGGGGAGCTGGGAACCAGGTGCGGGGTGTCCTTTCTCGCCTCTAAGTCAGACTAGAGGACCCCCTCCTCCTCGTGGGCGGGGCTTGGAGAGGTGAAGCCCTCCAAGAGTGGGTGGGTTCAGAGGTGCTTGCTGGGGGCGGGGGTGGGGGGTGGGGGGGCAGGCCTCAGACCCTTCCCTGACTTCCCCTCTGATTTATGAGCAAGGAAAAGACGTGCAGTCTCCTCGGCCCCCTCCCGATCTATAATCCTCCTGTCGGGATTCCGTCTGCCCGGCGCACCCGCCTTGCTGGTGGTTCTTCTACGGCTTTAACTGGCTCCTCTTCCTCCCTCCCCTGGGAACCCGGGGACCCGAGTTCTCGGAACCCCGTCTCTGCCCACTCCGCGGCCCCCCACCCCCACCCCCACCCCCATCCCCCGAGCGGTCGACGCGCTCGCCGCTCACCTGTGCGGCCAGGTGTTCCGGACGGACCCTGCTCGTCGCTCCGCCGCTCCCCGCCCGGGTGGGGTGGGGGGTCGCCTAGCGCTCCCCCAGCAATGCCAACCCCGCTGTCCAGCTCGGGACCGGGACCGGGGGCCGCCGCTCGGCGCGGAGCGGCGCCGGGTCAGGCAGGCGAGGGAAGGTGCTGTGCAGGGAGTGGGGCGGGGACGGCCTGGGAACGCCCCGTGGCCGAGGACACCGGCCGGCAGCCCGCACCGCGCTGGCGCCCGTGGGGCGAGGAGCAGAGGGGGCCGGTCCCCGGGGCAAGGAGCGCTCCGGGGGCTCTGACCCCCTCCCCTCCTCACCTGGACTTCGCCACCCGCGGCGCCTGGCGCTGGGTCGCTCGTGCTCCCTGCCTCCCTCCCGGCCTGACCACCCCCACCCCCACCCCCGGGGGGTGGGGGGGACGACGCTGGCGTAAAGCGGGTTCCAAGTGAGACTGGGCGCCGGGGAAGGAGACCGAGAGGAAGAGAGTTGGGCTGGATGATTTTGTAGTTGGCGCCCACCTTCCTGGGTGCCATG
>PVJH01047068.1:0-11499 GCA_004026705.1 Nesogale talazaci
GCGATGTGAAAATAAATCGGGCGATGTTTCCAATGTGCTTCAAGAGAATCGTCTAAGGGCATATTTGCCTTGAAATAGAGAATTGGGTTTTCTTCATGTGGTTTTTGCTTTAATTTGTCTTTTTGGCTTTTGGTCTGATTTTGCCATAAATTTAGACAGCCAATTAACTTAAATTGCAACCATTTACCTGCTGTTACGTAGTGCATTTATAGTGTACCAAGGACTGTCCTAAGCACTTGTAAAATATAGAGGAAAAGGGTACATTCCCTACCCTTCAAGAGCTTGTGGCTTGCTTGTTGGGGTCTGAAGAGTGAGTAGTGCGTGCTTGGCACTCAGCCGAGGTTCTTGGGTTTGAATCCCACTGTACTGCTTAAAAGCCCTGAGACACTGGATGAACTCAACCTTGCCCCGTTCCAGGGGGCCTCCCCTGAAACTTATAACCCGAAAGGACATTAGACTTGGTTGAGTAGAGGGTCACGGAGCAAAAGAGGAAGGCCCTTTTTGACCAGATGGGTGGACACTGTGGCTGCAACAATAGGCTGAAACATGACACCGTTGTGAGAAAGGCACCGGGTTGGGCTGGGCTGCCTCCTGCTTTATGTAAGGTCCCTACAAGTCAGGACCCACTCAAATGCACCAAGGAACCACCACGTGGTGCTCACCCATTCACGTAGTTATGATTCGGGACAGCTCGAAGACTCAGAAGGATCATCCAAGAGAGATGTCATTAGGGTCCATCTCCACATTTGGATTCCTGCCTGGACAAGGTCTTACTGTTAGGAATTGGGGTAGCCAGGGTGCAAACCCAACCTACCTGACCCCAAAGGCTACACCCCTCACCACTACACCTACTGCCTCACAAACGGGAGCCCAGGAGACCTGACCTCGTGGACTCGTGAAACTCACGAGCTGTCAGCACAGCATCTAGCACACAAGAAAGGGGCGATGGATGGAAGAAAGGTGGGACACCATATGTAAATAGCCAGAATGCTAAGCCCCAAATAAATGCATGCATTCAGTCTCTTTCACCAGAAGGTTCCTTCTAGGCCAGCCATCAGATTATCAGAGTGGAGAGCTGGGGAGGGGAAGAGAGCCGTCTGATCAGCAACATTTCTAGATAGACCCATGCGTGCTCTGGAATAGAGAGCCTGGCGCTTCTGTTTTGTAGCTATGTTGAGTCCCCCAGCCGTTCAGAGAAAGGTACCTGAAGTATCGTGCTACAGCTAACATCTGGACCATATTCACCAGAAACTCTTCTGACTGGGAAATTGTGAGGAAGCAGCTGCTGCAATTCATCTCTTGCCTTCTTTACTCTGCCCCACCCCACCCCCAATTTCCTTTAGGAAGAAACAGCATGGAATTTCTTTTCCCCGTCTGAAATCCCCCCTAAAAGGAGCCCTGCTTATAAAAAGCCTTTTAGAGTCGCTGGAAAAGGGAAACTAAAACAATGCATAAAGAGCCAAGTGCTTATATTCTAGCCAAGTTATGAGCCTCGGAGGGGAGGGCCGTTAACCCCCTGGATGCTGGCAGAATCCGCTCCTTCCCTTTTGGTCTGCACCGCTTGAAAGCACAGCGCGTCCTCGTCCTCGGAGAGGGAGAGGCCAGCCTGCTCGGGAGACGCAGAGTACTGCAGCAAAAACAATGACGGGCTGAAATCGCTCTGGATGCCCAGCTCCAAATTGTCCTGTCGCTTGGGTCCTTGGGTAGTGGTCAAAGCAGCACCATTTCAAGTCCAATAGCCTCGAGCGTGTTTCTGGGCAAAGAAGCCGTGGAAAAGAGAGAAGCGCTTTAGAGCTGTTCTTGGGCATTTGCCAAACTTTTTTTCCCCCCGCGGCTGTGGCCACAGAAGGAGTCCGACTTCAATTTTCCACTGAGGCTCTGGGTCCAAGTCACCTCACTGAAGGTAAATTTTCGTCTGTTTACTTTGTTATCTAATTGTTCCTGTCAAACCAATCTGCATGACTGATGAGGCTGTCTCATACTTTTGCCTACATAATACAAAATCCTATACTTGGGGAAGAGGGGGGGGGATATTTGCACGATTTATTGGAAAGCTACTTAGTAGGGAGTTTTTAATACTGGTATTCACGTTCCCTTTTCCCCTTCAATAATAAAATATCAATTACTACTTAGGGGTCGTTACAACATAGATCGAGGGTACAAAGACAGCAATACTGTTTGTCAGAATAGCATCCAGTTTATGGGGAAAGCTAGATCATAAAATATACTGCATTTGTGTAATAGGTATTAGATTGATGTATTAGATATTAGATTTATAATAGATGAAGCAAGCCATATGGAAAGTAGGATTTTCCTTTTTATCTCAAAGTAATTCATTAAGTGTTCCATTTTTAAATTTGTCTGAGGTTGCGCAATAACTCCCATAGTGCCAATGTGTATGTAAGCAGTAATATCGAAGTTAGTCATTTTGCCTTTCAGAAAACAACAGGGAAGTTCCTTGGGTACTATAGTCTTGTTTGATGATTTTTAAGCAATTGTGAGTATTGTCCTTCCTCCAATTCTCTTTGAAAGCTTTATAGTCAATTGTTTCTTGTATCCATTTTTTTAAAGATGCGCTTCCACACACATAGTTATTTTCTATTTGCTAATACTGTTCTTTAAAGAAAAATAGGTGGGGGAATTGAAGAGTTAAAGGGATTAAGGAAATGATTCTATTATAAGGTACTATCATCTCTGATTAATAGTGCAAGTCTTGCTAGGTAGGAAAGCTGGCCCTGCAGGAGGCAACCAGACATTCAACTGCAGATCAGTGCTGTAAGAATTGTGTTGTGTTCCAAAAGACCCTGCAGAAAGGGCCTCTCTTTAGCCCGTTTTATCTGCCAAAGGTGAAACATATCACCTTGGCATTATTGTATCTGAGCGCTCATCTAACCCAGGCCCTAGGGACACTGAATAGAAATGTCCACTCAGTCCAAAGCTCAGCAGAAATCTTTAAAAAACAAAAATCCATTTCTCATGGATCCCTGATTTCCCATTAATGACTTATTTAGACAAACCTTGATGGTTATGGTTATTATGAAGCATTTTAACGAGGACACTCTCTCTGGGGAAAGATGTTTCCATGTTTTCATTTGCCCGACCTCTAGCAAAGCAGACCCGTCTCCTTCCTGTGTGCATCATCCAGACACCTAATGCTGCTGTCTCCATTTGGATGGGGGCTCTGCCCTGCCCTTAGTGAAGTTTGCCTTGTTCTTTCAGGACGTTTTGTGCAGAGTAGTCTGACTGCTGCTAGGGTTTCCTTTCAAGGTCCTTTGGGACTTCATGCCCGGTGATAGCTTCTCTTTCAGCACAGTTTCCCATATCAACGAAGTAGAAATAATAAATAGTGATGACAGAAGTGAAGCAAATGGTGAGCTATCAGCTCAATGCCGTTTCATTCCATTTCTCCTTGACCGTTTAGTATCTGTTCTTATTTGATTTGTACCCATCAGTGAACTCACAATTTTAGTTAAATTTAGCAAAATGTCCAGAACATGATGAGAACCTCTTATATATTTATATACCAAGAACAACATCAACAACTGCTGTGAAAAAAGTTGAAGTACACTTTGCCCTCACATTTTAGTCTATTCTGGAACTACCTATTGGGGGGAGGGCAGTGTCCAACTACACTCACTGCCATAAAGTCCATGCCGACTCGTCGTCTGCCTGCAGGGCAAAGTTGAACCAGCCCTGTGAGCTTCTGAGACAGTGGCTGTTTTTGAAAATAGAAAGCCTTCTCTTTCTCCCTCAGAAGCAGCTAATGGTTTCAAACTTCTGACCTTGCAGCTAACAGCCCAATGAGTCTGCCACTCTGCCACCAGGGGGAGCTCTTCTAACATCAGAAGACTATCCCTAATAGACTGAGCTGCTGAAAAACGCCCACCTAGGCTGAGATTCAGATGTGTTAGGGACCATTGGACATCTTCCACCAAAGGCTAAGTTTACAAGGGTCAGACCACATGAGGCCGACCTGACTTTTGTCTTGAGCATGAAAAGGTGGACAGAATGTGGAGAGTGGGTGTGTGGCTTTGACTGATTGCTCCCGAGATAGGGATAATATAAAAAAGTATATAAGACGATGGTTTCTGGAGTATTGTAGACCATATATATATATATCCCTGGATGACTGGCACAAATGAGTAAGCATTCCACTATTAAATGAAAGGTTGGCAGTCCAAACCTACCCAGAGATGCCTCAGAAAAAAAGCCTAGTAATCTAATTCCAAAAGGTAACTGATATTGGAAAATTGATTCAGATCTGTACAGTCTTTCACATACCACATAATGTCCATTTGGACAACGTCCTACTGTATAATGTGCAGCCACTGCCCCAACTGAAAAGACCAGTTGTACTAAAAATACAAGGTATAGTAAAGAGTTTGTAGTAACAAATGGCTATTATTTTGTGATGCAGCACTTCAAAATATTATTATCATTATTGTGGTATTATTGTGCTAAAGGTGATTCAGTGCAGACACCTGGAAGTTTTTCCTTAATGTTTTTATGCATAGAAAGGGTACCACATCCTAAGACAAGCATTTTATTGATATCAGATATGAATCTATTCATTCTATTTGTTCACATGTGTATCTATTCATATCTATTTGTTCAAACATGTGTACAACTTGAACTTAAAGACGGACTAAGTAATTAAAAGATTGCCTGTATATAGCATGATGTTTGTACAACACCCAAATGACATAGCAACCCACATCACAGAGTGTATCCTAAACGTCAAGGGCACATAACCGTAGTCTGAAACACAGAAGGTCTCCATGAGTCAGAATCAACGTCACCACGCTGGTCTTGGTTTGGGGAGGTTAAGATACTTTTCATTGTAAATTGGATGGCCATGTACAAAGCAGTTCATTACTTTCATATTCAAAAGGCCATACACATTTTGTTTCCCCTCATCCATTGTAATCCCCTGACGGCAACATCACTTGGCCCACTTCCTCTCTGTTTCCTATTTCCATTTCTCTTTCTTTCCTAACCCTTCTGAACTTGTCCTTGGATAAACGCTGCCCTTTTGATCCCAAGTGGTTGAATATTTCTCTGATAGTACTGTCTGTCACCTAGTTGAAAATTGAGCTATCAAGGTGAGTTCATTACCATACCTGAAGAGTGTCTGAAGGTCATAGTCTTGAGGGTCCTACCAGCCTCTGTCCAACCAGGAAGCCTAGTCATTTTAACAGTTTTTAGTTTTGTTCCACATTTTCTCCTGTGCCACCCTGAACTGAATCCCTTCTTGAGCTTCTGCCAGGGGTAGTTGGGTGCTTCCTAAAGCCTCAACTCTTTAATAAAGTTCCTCGTGTTGTGGTGATCCCACACACACACAACCATAAAATTTGTTGCTACTTCATAACTGTAATTTTGCTACTGTTGTGAATCAGGTAACCCCTGTCAAAGGGTTATTTGACCTCCAAAGGGGTCACGACCCACAGATTGAGAACTGCTGGTCTAGTACGTCTAGTTTGGGGGCCATGGATACTGAGGTTCACATGACCCACTGTTCCCCTGGACTAGTTATTCCTATCAGTGGGCAGTTTTCTTCATACTCATAGTCCACTTTGATGGCCATTCATGAGATTTTAAGATCCCAGTTGTCACTCAACAAAGCAGGATGTGAAGCATTGCTTTTGTGGACTGTGTTTTGTCAAATGAAGAACATTGTCTTGTGGACTCCATTGTGTTAATTGACCTTGGTTCTCCTCTAGACTATGGTCCTGACCCCCAGCCCAGTGCCTCATTCCCTGAAGGTGTCTGGTTATGCATTAAAAAGTGTCCATAACTTTTCCCCCTGTTGCCTCCACCACATTCATGGGTATATTTGTAGCACATGTACAAAGATCCTCTTAACCCTGTTGGAATTTTCTGTTTTCTTTTGCTACTACATATTTGGGCTCCATCGCCTCTGTAACCTGAGGAAAATTACTAAACACCCCCATACTCCCTTGCAGGTTAGCCCTCTCACTTGTAGAATCTGGCTCATAAGAAGAGGAACTACCTTGGAAAACTGTTGTGAGAATTAAAGAAGGAAGTGGGGGTGTCTCGAACACCATCAGCCTTCCATCTTGCTGTTATGTCAGTTGCGAGCATGGTGATTCTGACTTGCTCAATCATAGCTAACATTGCAGTAGGGGCAGGTCTATCTCCTTATCAGAATACTGTGAAAGGGGATTTCCTCTTGGTCCCTCTCTCTGACGAGATTTCTCTTTAGATGTCCATGTTTGGCTACATGATAAGATGTCAATGGCGGATCTGTTCTTCGGAACAAGCAGATTTCCTTAAATGCCAAGTGCAGCACTGGTGATGGGACGCCTCCCATATCAGTGAGAAGAGGTGTGATGTGTGCAGCACTTGGAATACTTGGTTCTGGTATTAAAATAAGAAATCAAAAAGAGTCTATTCTGTGAATTGCCCTTTTATGAATAATCCAGAGAAAATACAAAAAAATAAATCTGTTACTATTTCTTCTCCCTTGGGGGTTTCTTCATGGGGTATTGATGATGGGGAGTCTCTACCACTTCATCAGTTAATAGATACTTAATGGCCAAGTCAAAGGAAAGCAAAGGGGCTTTTCTGCATCAGGGTGCCGTTAAGCAGGGAGAAGAAAGGGTGTTGTGCAGTCAATTTTGTTTTATTGGCCTACTTGGACAGGGAAGGAGGCCCCCCACACACACGTCCTTTCTTTTCACTTCTAAAGGAAAAAATAGTGGTTTTGACTTGCGCTAGGGGGGTATTTCTTCCTCTCTAAATGAAATTCAAAAGAAGAGAAAAAGAGAGGGGGGGTTTTGTTCTGTTTAGTGCTTTGGGATTTGTGTGTGAGAGTCTCTCGCCTCTGTCTCTGGCCCTGAAATGTCAGCTGCTTTTTCTGGCTGCACAGAGCTGGAGCCGCCTGTCGTCATAGCAATGAAAGGGTATAGAGAGGCTTGGGTTTCATGACCCGCTCTGTGAAATAACTCTTCGTCCGCTTGACAATCCTCCTTTAGAAATGAAGTCTCCAGTCCTGGCTTGCTTCCTTCCTATTATGCAAGATGATGCACACCCATTGCAGTAGTTAAATGTTTCTTTTAAAGATTCCATGAATAGGCGCTACGCGTAAAAACAAAAAAGCCACTGCAGTCGTGACCTGCTGGGCGCAGACTCCGGGAAAGAACCAGGAGGTGAAGGAAGGGGCAGATGAACGCCTTGGTTTTACAACGCATGGGAGCGCGGCACGCAGAGCCCCAAACCCGCCCTTCCTTCCACCCACGTGGTGTGGGTGATGCGCTGACATGCTCCACAGCAGAGAGGAGACCTCAGCTCAAACCTTGGAACTCTAGCTCTCTGTGCGCCTCTGTCTTGTCATGTGCCCAATGGATGCTATATTAGTCATAGGATTGTTGGGGAGAAGGAATAAGATGGAGTCTATGTGCCTGCCCCAGTGGTAAACTTCCATCCCGGGTTTCTCCACGTGTGCAATGGGGCTGCCTTCAACTCCGTACGGCTGTTGTCTTAACTGGAACGATGGCTATAAAGAACAGACTCTCTACAAGTCCTGGCGTGTAATACAGGCTACGTTAAGCCATAGTTGTTATTGCTACTGTTGCTAGGGATTCCTTGGGTGCTACAAGACGTTGAGGGTTCAGCTATCATAGTGGGAATCCACTGCGAGGGGCCTCCGAAGCAAGGCCTGGACATCTCCTTCGGAAAGGCCACAGTCCCTGTGAGCTCCTACATCGGCCAGGCAGTGGGCTATTCCTTCTGCGCAGCCCTTCTGGCCACGGGTTGATCAGTCTGCCAGGTCGTGACGGGATTGAGCCCGAGACTGCCCCGTGATTAGTCTATTTTGCATCCCTTATCGATTCCAAGTCCTAGGGAGCTGGATAAATAGAACTGCCCACTAAAGATTACGTGACCTTGAGGAAATGGGTGAGTTGGGGAGGGCTAGGAAGGGCAAGCCTTGAAGTGGATAAGGAGCTGGCTTCAGTGATAAACGGTCAGGCTGATGGTGGTAGAGAGTGGCCATGGGAGAAAGAGGCTCCTCGAAGCGCTGCAATAGAGAGGAAGAGCTGGAACACTGAAGCCCACGTAAAGCAGCGCTAGCGCTGGGCCATACGAGAGGGCAGCAGTCAGAGGACGGGCAGGAACCGCAGCGATAGTGAACTTGCTGGTCTGTGCCAAAAGGGAGCTGAGAGTCCTCGGGCAAAAGGCTCACTTTCAACATGAAGTACCCTGGGTACTTGTTGATGGAGCTCAAAGAGCAGCAACTCTCGCCGGCGGCAGAGGCCTGGAGGGCACAGCTGCACAGACCAGGGCAGGGCCTCTCTGCACACATCAAGAAACAGCTGAGAGTTCTCTTGGTTGGAATCTATCTGGATCGACAAAACTGGGATCCTGGCTGGGAGCCTGTAGAAAATAAAATTTAAAAACTCCACTGTTAGGTTCAGTCCAAGGCAGAGCAACCCTGTAGGAAAAAGTAGAACCACTTGATAGGGTTCCCTGGAGAGCAGACTGTGACATCTCTCGCCCAGAGTCCGTGGTAAATTCCACCTTTGGGGTTAGCAGCCAGGCGCTTGGCACTGTGTACGATCGTCTGGGCTGCCAGCACTCCTCTGCAGCCCAGTCCTTCCTGCAGGAGCCCCGAGACGATGAGTATGGCTTGTGAGTCCAGTGTGGCCCCTGCAGTGGCCTGCGAGTAGAGAGTGCTCCAGGTAACGCCAAGGGTAAAAGAAGAAATGGAGAGTGGAGGTGTGTGCGACCTTCAGCCCTGCTGATTCTTGTCCTTTCAACCCTTCTCTGGAAGTCGACTCACTGAACGTCATCCTAGTCTGACCCCCAGGGGGTCACCATGAGGCCTAAAGTGACCAGATTTTAAGCGGGTGTGTTAGTCCGGGTAGACTAGAGAAAAAAAATTCATAGACACACATATGGATATAAGGGTAGCGTTTATATACAAGAGGAATGGGACATTGAGAAAGCATCCCAACCCAGTCCAGTTCAAAGTCATAAGTGTGATATTGGCCCATATGCCCGATATCAGTCTATAACATCTCCTTCCGACTCATGAAGTCACAGGTCAGTGGGTGCAGAATCCTGGCGCCGGCAGGGGTCTCCACATAGCTCCTCGCTTCCAGGGCTCAGGGTCCATCAATAGCATCCAGTGGTGGCAGAGGCAACTCAGCATTGGCATGGGTCTCCACGTGGCCTCTCCAGCTACAGAGGTCTGGTCCCAGCAGGGTAAGGTCAGATGGCTTCTCCTCCAGTTCCTCGGATGCTGCCATCTTGTCTTGTCCATAATTCATCGTCTCTGAGACTAACTCCCAATAACTGGGAAGATGGCTTCTCATCTCCACCAGGGAAATATCGTGAAATTTCACAGAAGTCTCAGGAGAAAGCCATGCCCACACGGAGGCCTCATTGGCCACTCAATGGCTATCTCCAGATTAACAGGCTAGACTCCACCCCTACATCTCAATCATGAAATTAACATAAGCACATGACTGCCACAGCGGGACACCATTGACTGGGGGACCTGCGGAGGGGGGGAGCTCTTGATTAAAAATTTGGTCTAGGGCTGAGCCCCAGTAGCACAAGTGGTTGAGTGCAGGACTGCAGCCCGCAGGCTTGGTGGTTCAAATCCAGCGGCAGCTCTCAGGAACAGCACTGGGTAGCACCCATGACCACCAGAGGCAGTGATGCTCCCCCCCCAAAAAAAAATTGGTGTGTATGGAGCAACAAAAATTTTCATAGAACGCAAAAATAGTATTGTAATATGTTTATTTTAATTTTAAAATGCTAGAGGATGTTGTTAAATTGTTAAAAAGCAAGATGTCCCATTTGACACCAATAGCTATTATGATTATTATACCACTCAGTTTTTGTGAAACTGATAACACAGTCTTTTAACATTCTATCTCTAATAGGAATTGGTCTTTTTGAACTTCAAATCACCCAGGGAGTACATTTTAATGAATTATGAAACTTATATATAGTGAAAAGTAAGTATGTTTTTAGATCTGTAAAGAATAAAATCTCTCACTGTAATTAACACCAGGGAGAAAGGTACCAAAAGATCTCTTTCACTGTGATACTTCTTATTAAAAGTTTCTGGTCTCATTTCCCCAAGGTTTTCTAGGTCATGCATTATGCAAATAAGTAATATTTTATCACATATCTCCAATGACTAATGTATTCATTGATCTCTGTCTTGCTAAATGCCAATGTGAAGCACAAATGGACAGGGACTGTGCTTTGGGGGAGCTTACAAGGCATTAGGAAAGTGGTCATTAATCAAGTCATAATGTTAAAGACAAGCACAGATGCTCGTGCAAAAAGGTGACCTTGAGTACAGAGCTAGGCAGTGGTCAAAATTGGGGGGCCAACCTAAATGGACAAAGAGACTATCTATTGCAATGGATACCCAGGCTATCAAAGCTATTATTAATACATCCAAATTTAAAATCTTATTGTTTTAGTGCTATAAATATTACTTTTGATATAATAAAAATGATCCAGATACATCTTTCATAACACTGCTTATCTTCCCTGGATGCACACTCCAGTTATCTTCTAAAACCAGAAGTAACCATCCACTTGCCAAGGTGAGTCCAACCCATGGGCAAGGTACTTCTTAGAACTGTCAAGCTCGTGACCCTGGGGAAGCACATCTTAAGGCCTCAGGATGGGTCAGAGCTGCCCAAGTTCTGTGCAGGAGTCAAGTGCTTCCTGTAAAGAGTTCCAGTCTGGGAAGCTCACAGGGGCAGCTCGACCCTGTCCTCTCAGGTCACTCTGAGACTGAATGGCCTTGATGGGCATGAGGGACTCCTGGGATTCTAGAACAGTTATCTATGTCAGCGTGGACCGTCAATCCTTCTGAAAGCTGTTTACAGCACCCTTGTCAGAAATATGCTGACGTTGCAAGCTGAATCCTGAGCCTAAATACTCTACAATGATGAGCTCCACATATTCATTCAGTGCTCTCTAAAGGGCTTATTTCAAACCAATTAGATCTTCAAGGTGTGGTCTTGTCAGATGATGCAATTCTAACACTCACAGCAGTGAAGTCATCCCTCAAGAATAATTACTAAATCTGCTTTAAATATACTTCTCCCCTTTGTATCCTTTCTGCCAATGACTTCCTAAGGACAACAACAAAACAAAGCCTTGCCTGAGGTCAGGTCAGGTGGTGTACCTAAAATGACACTTCTGAAAATTAAGTTGTTTTTCAAACTCAATAATTGAGCAATGCCCTTTAATGGAAGCAATGGCTTCATTGTTATTATTAAAAGATCATTTTACTGAGAACTCTTACAAGTCTTATTACAAACTACACATCAATTGTATCAGGCATTTTTGTACATATGTTGCTTTCATTCTTTTCTAGACATAATACTTTCTTTGCCCCTTGTATCAACTCCTCATTCTATTCTCCCCCCTCCCTCGTGGCCTCTTGATAGATTGGAAGCAGCTTTGAAAGCACTAGATTATGAAACAAACCTCTCCATTTTTTTT
>PVJH01047069.1:0-11502 GCA_004026705.1 Nesogale talazaci
TTCTTGGCCAGCACCACCCCCAGCATGTCCACTGGGCTGGAGTACTTGGTCTTCCACTTCTCAAAGTCCTTCTTGTACTCTCTGTCACTCTGGATCTTGGCCACGTGCATGGACCACATCATCTTGGGGTCGTCCTTAATGTCCCGGGCTCCAATGTGGTGACCCAGCTGCTTGCGGTAACCATCTTTGTACTTGTACTGAAAATACACAAATCAGACTTTTATTATAAGTCCAAAGAGACCAGATGTTTGCATATAGTCATCTGTCAGAAGTCACAGCATAACTGGCATTCACTGATGAATACAAATCCAAGTCATAGCCTTTCCTTTACCCTGGAACCCTCTAAGGGTGGAAGCATCTATGGAATTTCCAACACTTTAATTGGATCAATTTATCTTTAGTCTAGTAATAAGGGATTGTTCTTGAGCTGGAAGTACACTGAGTGAGCATGAGATGTGAGGAAGAAGGCTTCTGAACCAGGGAACCTGAAAAATTCAGTCTAATGCACTAAAAACGTCATAAAAGAGATTCACTCAAACGTGCCATGCATAATAAAATGATTGGCTGGATCCTGCAAGCATAAAATATGCTGGGTAAAAGACCACCTGCAGCAGCAACAGGAGATAATTTACAATCTCATTTAAAATATCACACTTTCAGTAGAAGATACATATGTTTTTGGCATCACTTTGAAAACGGATTATCTGAGTGAACCCAATCCAGCAGTCCAGCTGGTTAGACCATTCTCCTAATACAGGCATAGATTCTAGTATCATTGGACCAACGATGCTTTTACTATTCCATGTCAAATGACCTTATTCCTGGACTCAGAGCCAACTTTCTAAAAAAAAATACATAATTTTAGTCTCAAAAATGACTGAGTGAAAATGCATATGTGAGTCAGCAGGCACAATGATGAGACATGAGGGTGTCTGAAGTCTCAATTTCACCACTGTGGTAGTTACATAATCTGGTATCAACTTGAGACTTAGAGTGAAAGGGTGGAGGTTAGCCTGTCAATCAGGTCTCAGCTTGATGACCTCATTTTGGTGGCACTACAGAGGTAAATAACTCGCTGGGGGTGTGACACAGGAGCATTTCCTGTGAGACATTCCTGATGACAAGACTGAAGGAGCTATGCTGATGCACCCAGAGTCTTAGAGCTGGAGGAACTACGTGGAGACCCCCACCAGGGCTGAGATGCTTCCACCGCCACTGGATCCACAAGACTTTCCACCCACTGACCTGCAATCTTCCTGCATTCAGCGTCATTGCATGTGTTGCATGAGTCTGATGAGGAATTTACAGACTGTTATCAGACATATGGGCTAAAATTGGATTTATGGACTTGATTTCGATTGGGTTGGGATGTTTTCTCAGTACTCAATTACTCTTTGATATGAAGCTCTTTATTACACACATGCGAGTGTCTATGAATTTGTTTCTCTGGTCAACCCAGACTAACACAACCACCTACCAGGATTCTGATTTTAGGCAAGTAGCCTAAGCAGTACACAAAAGAGGTGTAGTGTAATATGTATAGACTAGGGTTCTCTTAAGAGTAAATTAGATAGTGCACATGAAGTTGTTGCCAGTGGTCTCAATACCATTTAATGATTATTTTGTTATGTATTACTAATGGCAAAAATCTGTTTGGGAAATGTCAATGTACATAAATTAAAGTGAGTCACTAAGATGATTTTTCGATCAATTTACTAACATATTCCTCAGGTAGTGGGATTTTGAGAGCAGTTGTCTATCATTCAAGAATCCCTGAGTCATAGGCCATGATAATGGCATTATTCTGAAAAGTATGTGCTATAGAAGCTATTGTCATGCGTGAAAGCTTGGTTTGAGTGGTTCTGTCAGGAATGGGTGCTAAATTACCCAATGCCTTTTCTGCACTGATTAATAATTGTATGTTTTTCTCTTTTATTTCATTTATGTGGTGAATTACACAAACAGTTTTTCTAATATTAAACCATCCTTACATATCTGGTATGAATCCCACTTTAAAAAATAAAACTTTAAAAAGTTGTAAACTTGGGCTGGAAATTGCCACTGGTTCTGATTAACTATCCTTTCTCCCATAATCTTATAAGAGTGAATTGTTAAGTACTATATGCATTTTTGAGGATTATTATGCAAGGTAATCCTTAAAAAACAGGATTTGGATTCACCTACATGCATGAGCCACACTTTCTTTAAGCATTGTGGTAAATTTTATGAGTATATCCAAATCTATAGGTAGCATTTTACATAGAAATAAATTCTCAGTGGTCCACTTCTCCCTGAAGGTTCTATATCCCAGAGGCTATAACTCCCTTTGATATACTTCAAATTTTCTTATCTTACCAAATGTGGGTGGGGGGTTAGTGTTAAAATTATCCAGATATATTTCCAAAGATGGTGGAAATTTTTTAAAAATTCTTTTGAATAAGTTATTTGGATGAAAATACCATCTCTGACTGATCACACCCTCTGAATGAAATTGACAACTCACGTCACTGGCGATGTCCCTGGAGGCCTTGGCTGCCACGATGGGAATGGCGTCACTCCGCAGGTCGTAGCCTTTCTTCTTTGCTTCTTCATTGGCCAATTTATACAGACTCTGTGGGGAAGATGGGGAGGTGGCACATGGTTAGGTGCTGACGTTCGCTTCAAAATTTGACGAAGGATTGAAATCACTAAGAGGTTCTTGTAATCAATCATCCTACTTGTGAGACTTCAACACCTAAGTTCCTCCTGAAATTGACCCTTGCACATGAAACCAAGGGAGAAACTTGCGTTTGCTTTTTTTTTTTTTTAAATGTAGGCTTCATGCTTAGGTCAGCAGTTGAAGCCTACCAGCCACTCTGAGAGAGCAGTAACAGCATGTAAATATGGGCTGATGCAAAGTATATGTAAAAGCTTACAAACTACACACAGACGTGTTTAGGTGGAAATATCTAAATATAAACCTATGCTTAAGGAAGCCTATCTAAATATACACTGCACATTTTTAATGATTTCCAGGAGCCCTGGCATTGTCCTCAGGCACGTGCTGGGCTTCCCCCCCCGCCCCCCCCCCCCCATCGGTTGTGCAAACCCACCAGTAACTCTTCAGGAGCTCGGGGTGGGGTGGGGGTGGGGGCAGGCCGGGACACCCTGTGGAGGGTCCCAAGAGTTGGAATGGGCACCATGGCAGGGAGTTTGTTTGTTTTTGCTTAAATTGCTTTCATGTTTATAAAAAAGATGAATTAAGTATCAAAATAGGAAAATAACTAAGTGAAAAGGGAAAGATTGAAGGTGGCAACATATGGAAAGGAGAGCGAGACTTGATTGATTACTGATCATGCCAATTAATTCTACAAACCTTTTTTCAGTACCAACCCTGCACCAATGGTGGTGCTGGCCCCGTGAGCGCCCCAGATGGATTCAATCCTGGATTCTACACCTCTATCTTTAAGGCTCCTGGGAAAGCCGAGAGAGAGATCGACAACCTATGAAACCAATTGCCCAAAGTCAAGTCGGGGGGGAAATGGTCTAAACCACAGCATTCAAAGAGCTCGACAAGGAGCGATTTATTCCAAGAATCAGGCATGTTCTGGAAGAGGAGAGGACCTTAAATTTGAGCCCAAGTTATGAGATGGAAGCAAAACCAAGCAAATCCACTGCCACTCGTAGTCATGAAAACCCTACGGGACAGAGTAGAACTGACTAAACCTTTATGGAAGCAGACCACCTCATCTTTCTTTGGCAGAGTGACTGAGAGCTTTGAACCACCTACTCAGTGCTTCATCCACTCACTACCAAGACTTTTTAAGACGGCAACCAAGAGTCGAGGGAATGGAAGACTCAATGAGGAAGGGAGAGGAAGTGTAGGAGTGTTGAAGGAGGCAAGTAAGGACCTCGGGGAGAAGCAATCAAACCCAAACCAAACTCATGGCCATCAAGTCAATGTCAACCCACAGCCACCCTAGAGGACAAGTTGGAACCCCACTGTGAGTTTCTGAGACAGCAACTCTTTACAGGGGAAGGAAGTGCCGGGACAGGAGGGCTGGGAAGCAGTCTGAAGACAGGCTGTGAAGACAACTGCGAAGAGGAGTCTGCCTACTTCTAGAGAAAGCAGGACACAACTGTAAATCTTAAGGGAGAGAATGACACAATTAAAACTTGCACCTTGCTTTTCTGTCCTGAACAAGAAGGAAGTAAAATGGAACTGATCAAGAGTTATCGAGGAAAGGCAGAGAAAGGAGACGAGGCAGGTTAGGTGAGCATTTGTTAAGGTCACGTTCTCCAGCCTCCAGCAGTAGTATAGTATTCGGGGTCTGGCAACAGGATCCGGAACTCCAGACATGCTATGCAGATAGTTACAGGGACTCTTAAATCCCGGGAATTTCTGCCTGTCATTCATGATGATATGCATGCAAGGCATTACTTTCTTAGAACCAAGACTGGGCAAATCGTTATAGGGATATCTAGAAACTCAATCGTTTCTGGTAGGAGGGTAAGACTTGATTTTTATAATTAAAAAAAGAAAAACAAAACCTAGGTATCCAAGTACTACTTACAGTCTGCACCACCTAAAATAAAATTACTTAAACTGGTGGCTATTATATCAAAATTCCCTAAACTGTGTTCTACAGGAGAAAAATATACATTGATTTTTACAGTCCAAACCCACTATTTTCCATGCTGGTACCACACTGCTGGGAGACATAACTAATACATCAAGTGATATAATCTTTGATTCACAAAAGGCTTTACCAGTTTAAGCCAACCAGAACGAAACTTAAAAGAAGAAATTGAAGGGAGCTAAATGTCAACCTTTGAACTGAGATTAAAGTCGCCAAGCGGATAAATGCGGGATTAAGAAGATCCAGTTTAAGCTCAGGTCAAATGTCTCAGATTTAAATTAATCCCAAATTCCATGTGCATCTTTGGTGGCATAGCTGTAACATGCACTTGAACTACAGTGTTGAAATAGAGAACAAATGTCCAGGAGAGAAACTAATACAGCCAGGTGGATTCTGCCCTGGTCACTACTCACACAGAGTATATAATAACATACTGTTCTGAGAGTCACATTTTATAAGGCATGTCAAGTAAGAAATATCCAGGAACTTGATGGGTTTAGATTAGAAGAACCTGAAGTGGTGGCAGGGTGGAGTGGGAAGGGCGAGATGTAGTAGCTATTTCTTTCACATGGAGGTGAGAAGAGATTTGGTCTCAATAGCTTCAGGAGACTGACTTTGAAGAGAGAAACCTTAGGACTCAATATATCAGAGACATTTTCCAATCGAGTTTTCCAGAATGATAGCACAGTCATACGAAGGAAGATTCTTTTTTGGGGGGGAACACTAGAGCCAAGGTAAAAATCCTAACATGTTGGGTAGGATCCCTGTGCTGGAATGGGAGGCTGATCTTTCTGTCTTAGCACTGAGGATTCGGAAAAGGGTCACTTGGCCCCAAGCTCACCACACCAAACCTACACTCACTACCTTCAAGCCCATTCCGACTTGGCTCACAGAGAGTGAGAAGAAAATAGGTGTCCTTTGATAGAGAGGCACCGCTATTCTTTCTCTCCCTCACTCAGTGTGGGACTGTGACTTTCTTTTTCAATTTTCATCTCACACAGTAAAACTCTTCAGTTTTAACCCAAGCTGCCCCTTTGGTTTCTGAGACTAAATTTTTCCATAGGCTTCTCCTTCTCCCGAGGTGAGGCTGGTGGATTTAAATGGCTGACTACTGTGTGTGCATACTAGTCCAATGACTAAATAATTATACCACCAGCGTGCCCCAAACTATAATTTAGGAATAATAAATCATGTATAAAAGCCATATGTATCACAGCTAGGGAGCATCAAAGAAAGACCCATGGGTAATTTCTTAACTTAAAAATTCAATATAAGAAACAGTATAGTTAATAGTATGATCACCAGTTTACATGACTTTGTTTCTCCTAATTTGAACATCCTCAAGGATCATTTTTATTTACTTGAAATTTGATGTTTGTGCTGGGGATTGAAAACTAGAAGAGTTGTCATTTCTGAGGGGCAGGCAGAGAGCTGCTGGACCACGCTGTCACTTAGTGTTACGGCCCCAGGGGACAGACAGATTGAAAGGAGAGTGTGCATGTCACAGGGTTAGCATCGGTTCGCACCTCACTATAGTTGATCTTGTTCATTCTTGCCAAGGTAATCTCCGGGGTGTCTGGCATTATGTGAATCTGGGTCTTGTCTTTGTCCCAGGCTTCTGTGTATAAACGCTGTCAAAGAAAACACACAGTGTTGAGAAAAAGATAACACAACTTGGAATCAATAAGAATTCCAAGGTGACAAGAACTTTTTCAAACAAGGTTATGCATTTGATACACGTTCACAGAGGTTTGCATCTTGAGGGTGTTAGTTCACAGGAAAACGTGCATTTATCTACGTGTCTCCCGGACATTGGAAATCCATGCTAACATTTTTTAACAATGTGAGGGTGAGCATCATTTCTGCCCAGACAACTTCCCATAAAAATCTGGCATGCTGTAAAAACCATGAAGCTATAACAGAAGTATTAAAACATCAAGGTGGCAGATCTAATGATGGCTTTCGTGGCTGACCGGCTGTCTTGTTCTTTCCTCCACGATGCGTCCCCATCTTTGATTCTGCTGAGGAGACTCTCAAACCTGCAGGCTCACCTTGTTCATGGTGAGGGCGTTGCTCTTGGCCAGCACCTGCTCCAGGGAGTCCGTCACGCTGGTAAACTTCAGCTTGTCTGGGGGCTGGCGGTAGATGTGATCGCTCAAGATTTCTGTGGCTCTTTTGCATTTTTCCACATCCAGAGAGCCGATGGGCACCCAGCCGATGCCTTTCATCCACTGGAGATCTGACTTGTACATATTCTGTTGACGTAAAGAGTCCATTTTTTTTTACCTCTTCATAAGAAAAAACATTTTAAAAAAAGATACATAAAAGTACTCCTGGGAGCAGACCAGTCAAGGTGCAGCCAGGCAGCGATGATGCATACAAATTTCCTCTAGTTCCTGAAGCCTTCCTCCCCCCAACAGTCCTGGTCCCAACTCTACCTTACAAACCCAGATGGACTGAGAAGGTACACTATTAGAGAGGGGAGCTGGAGACATGGGGAAACCAAGACGGATGAGCCCCTTTGGGCCAGTGGTTAGATTGGAGCTGCTGGAGGGGTGGAGAGAAGGTAGGGTAGAGAGACGGAACCAACTGCAAGGATCTACACATAAGCTCCTATTTGAAGGATGGGCATCAATGGAGTGGGTTGGGGAAGGTGTTGGGCACTGTAAGATATGACAGAACAATAAATAATTTATAAAGTATTGAGTGTTGATGGGGAAGGGAGAGCAGGGGAGGAGGGGAAAGGATGGAAAAGCAGATACTACGGGCTCAAGGGATAAGGTGGATGTTTGGAGAACGATAACAGCAGTGGACGTGCGAAGGTGCTTGGCACAGTATGTTTATTTATATATTGTGAAAAACGATGCACGAGCCCCTAATAAAATGATTTTTAATTAAAAAAACATTATGCAGTGGACAGTTAAAGTAATACCCATGTATTTAGAGGGATATATATTTTTTTCAAATCTCACTGCCATTAAGTCGATGCCCATGCAGCGTAACCCTTTAGGACAAGATAGAACTGCCTCTGAGTTTGTGAGACTAACTTTTGTTTTTGAGTAACTTTTTACTGGAGTGGACATTCTGGCCTTTCCTGTACTGAGCACTGGTTGCTTCAAACTGTTGACTTTGTAGATGACAGCTCAATGTTTAATCAAGATATTATTTCTTTTATGTATGTAATGGTAAAATTTACATCAGGGAATATTTTATTTAGTAACTCTGTAACTCCATTGTGTCCAACAAAATGACTGTTAACTAAGTGTATATGACTATTCATGTATTGATATATTTATAAACATATACAAGTTCAGAAATGTTCATATATTCAAATAACAACAATCAAGGCAAAAATAATGTGTGAAAAAAAAGCACTCCTGGGAATATTGTTTGGTGAACAAGGTGTGTTGTCCTTGTTAGTTCCCATCGAGTTGATTGCCACTCCTAACGAGCCCATGGGTAACCCGGTAATGCACACATGCCTCTGGGTATTCTTAACCTTAGCGATTCACAGGGTCTTTTCTTCTGTGCTACTGCAGGTGGGTTCAGATTGCCAAACTTTGACAGGCTGGGGACAGTATTGTGCTTTGGTGCAGAGGGTGAAAAATTAACAGTCCACGAAAGGAAGGAATGTTCCTCCTCTCAGAGGCTGGAGAACTTGGTGGCTTCTATCGCTCATGCTTCCACAGGGTGGCAATTCACTGATTTCTCAACTTTGCATATTATATTAATATTAGTACTCACATCACTCTGGATATCATAGGCCTGCCGAGCGTGGATGACATCGTTCTGGTCAGGCAGGCAGGTCCACTGATGCAGGATGTTCTTGTAGTCCACGTCACTGACCAAGGCCTGACACTTCTTGGCCAGCACCACTCCCAGCATGTCCACTGGGCTGGAGTACTTGGTCTTCCACTTCTCAAAGTCCTTCTTGTACTCTCTGTCACTCTGGATCTTGGCCACATGCATGGACCACATCATCTTGGGGTCGTCATGTATAGCTCGGGCCCCAATGTGATGGCCAAGTTGCTTGCGATAGCCTTCTTTGTATTTGAACTACAACAAGAAAATGTCTGATCAACACCTATTTTCACTTTCAGTAAAAAGCACTTCTCAGATGAAAGGATTTTCTCTCAATACGTAAATGAGCTTATCACATATGCATCTTATAAACCTTTTAGAAAATGAATAAATCAATTAACTATGCAGAAAAAAATGCAACTAAGACACCATTCTATCTCTCAGATCACTGATAAAATTGTTAACTTTTTTAGGGTGTATTCTTTGAGACTGTAAACATTATTCTCACATTTTAGTAAGTGTATAGAGAAGAGGATAGAAGAAGAAATTCTTTTAGAAATATGATTGCATCCATCTTTAGATCAAAATAAATATCTGTAGCCAATCATTGGAGGCAGACATAAACATAGGGCCATTATGGATGGTTGGAATTTGAATAAAATAATGTGTAAATTCATTGGTTTATAGAACATGAATTGAGTTTTAGAGGAACAATTTTATACAAGATGTACCTTATGTGGAAAAGTAAAATTAATAAAATGACTGAGGGCTGAGCCCCAGTGGCGTAGTGGTAGTGCGCGGGACTGCGGCCCACTGGGATGGAGGTTCAATTCCAGCAGTGGGGCGGGCCTTCTACTCCCACCACCGGAGAGCAGTGATGCCCCCCCCCCAAAAAAAAATAAAATGGCTGAACATTGAGCTTCTGTTTTAGGAGATGAAAAAAATTGGAAATGAGTAGGGGTGATGGTTGAACAGCATGATAAACATACTTAATGTCCCTGACTTGTACACATGAAAATGTTGAAAAGACACACTTTTCTATAATTATAATTCAGGAAAAAAGACATCTAAACTGTCGTCGAAGACCAAGGCTTTTGTTCAGCAAGACACACTCTAAAATGCATGTGGCTATGTACTCAACCTTTGCTCAGCTTTGTGTTAAAAATTTCACTACCAGATTTTAAATGATTTCCTGAAAAAAGAACTATTAGCAAGAGTTTTAACCTCAAAAACTTACTTTCTGTATTATAAATCTTTTTTTTTTTGGGGGGGGGGGAGCCTCACTGCCCTCTGGTGGTTGTGGGAGCTACCCAGTGCTGCTCCTGAGAGGCGCCGCTATTTGAACCGCCAACCCCGCGGGCCGCAGTCCCTCACTCAACCACTCACGCCACCGAGGCTCAGCCCTCTGTATTATAAATCTTAAAGTTGAATGGAATGTTCAGGGGTACTTACTTCACTTGCAATATCTCTGGAAGCCTTTGCCGCCTTGATGGGAATGGCATCTAGTCGCATATCATAGCCTTTCTTCCTGGCTTCTTCTAGGCCAAGTTTATACAGTTTCTAAAAGAGACACAAATAATCCTAAATGTGACTTATGAAGTACATCGAAGGGGAAATACTTCGCATATCACAATATGCTACTTACCTCACTGTAGTTTATTTTGTTTTGCTTAGCCAGCATAACTTCAGGGGTGTCTGGCATAATGTGGATGGTGGTTTTATCTTTATCCCAAGCTTCTGTGTAAAGGTGCTAAAACAAACAAAGATGTTGCTGGTTCAGGCTAATAGTGAAGAGGCACATTAAAATAATTTGATGCCTAATGATAATAAAGAGATTCTGCTCTGTGAGGTATGATATCTTCAGGTCTACATGTCTCAGGTCATTATGGCATACAAAACTTAATTTATAAATGTCAATATCAAGTACTACATTTTGGACGAGATATCTTACTGATAGAAAGATATGTTAATTTTCCTAGAAGTGAAATAATAAAAGAACTCAAGGACAGAAAGGACTTACGTGGTTCATGGTAATAGCATTGTTTTTTGCCAAAACCATTGGCATGGAATCCATAAGGCTGGAAAACTTTAATTTATTTGGGGGTTGACGGTAAACATGATCACTCAAAATCTGGGTAGCCCTTTTGTTCTTCTCATCCTCAAGAGAACCACTAGGTATCCAACCAATGCCTTTCAGCCACTGAAGATCAGCCTTGTACAAATTCTGAAATTGCAAGTGACACACCACTTAACATTTGCAAAACCACGTGCTTCTGAAAAATTATTGTATATATGTATATATGTCTATGCTTAATACTTGAGTTTATTAGAGCTTGAAAGCCTTGGCAACATATATCTATATCTATATAAAATGTTAGAAAGTCCCTTAAACAGAAATATGTAGAGAAAGAGTCTCCACATAAAAGACGCTTTCCCCAGAGCAATGGGAGCACTGCTGATTCTTTCTTTGCCCCCAAAGAAAATCGGCATCTGCAGATGAGTGGGTGAGTAGATGGGGCTTGGTCATTGTATAAGGAAATAGATAACCACTATGCAAATTCAACATCTCTGACTTTGAAAGCCTTTGGTATTTAGAGAAGCAAATATGATGATCTGCTGGCTAAGGGAAAATTTTAGACTGACATCACTCTGGATATCATAGGCCTGCCGAGTGGTCTATCTAAACTTAAACCACAGTCTGTGCGCTATTATGTATTACTGTCCTGAGTGTCGTGACCAGTGGCACGTAGAAGATTTTAGGTTCTCACATCACTCTGGATATCATAGGCCTGCCGAGCGTGGATGACATCGTTCTGGTCAGGCAGGCAGGTCCACTGATGCAGGATGTTCTTGTAGTCCACGTCACTGACCAGCGTCTGGCACTTCTTGGCCAGCACCACCCCCAGCATGTCCACTGGGCTGGAGTACTTGGTCTTCCACTTCTCAAAGTCCTTCTTGTACTCTCTGTCACTCTGGATCTTGGCCACGTGCATGGACCACATCATCTTGGGGTCGTCCTTAATGTCCCGGGCTCCAATGTGGTGACCCAGCTGCTTGCGGTAACCATCTTTGTACTTGTACT
>PVJH01047070.1:0-11503 GCA_004026705.1 Nesogale talazaci
CTTTAACATCTGGATGTCAGTGCTGGTGTTTTCCAAACCTCTACTTAGTGCCTGGAGCTCGAGGCTGGTGCTTTCTGAGCTGTTTCTTAAGAAGCTCTGAGTCTGGAAGGTCAGAGCGTTTGCCCTTTCCAGATCTCCTTGGAGCCTCTGGATCTCAGCAGTGGCCCCCTCCAAAGAGCTCTTCAACTTCTGGGTCTGGACACTCAGAGTCTTGGCATCAGCTAGCTCTCCCTTTACCATCTGGATGTCGGCATTGGCGTGTTCCAGGTGGCCGCTGAGCATCTGGATCTGAGAAGTGACATTGTCCACGCCGCCCTTCAACATCTGGATCTCCACGCTCCAGGTGCTAGCATTCTCCACCTGAACTTTCAACATCTGGAGAGCCTCTTGCACCTCTGCCACCCTAGAAGAGGAGAGTCCTGGATGGGGGGAAATGAATACCTCCGTCAAGAGCGCCATTACGTAGGAAAGTGTTGCTTCATCCGATCAGAGCAGTGTCAAGACATTTCCCCCAAAATGCCATCTCCAGAGCCCTGAGTGCACTCAGCCAGTGGCCTTTGGGTCACACAACCTCCCCAATCCTGGGGGGGGTGGGCCCCCTGAAACTCTGCGTCAAAAAGAAAGTCCTGTTTAACCCAAGCGAACTAACTAGCAGGATCAAAGATTAAACTCTTTGCCTACCATAAACTAACCACCCAGAGTCACTCTGGAAAACACTAACATAGTCCTCCACTATAATTGCGCTTGAAAGCCACTTACATCATTTAGAACTGTGGGAGTTGAATTCCACTCAAATTCCACCATTAAGCGGGTCTTTATGGAAATGGAAACTACATCTAAGTAATCCCCATGTTTTCAACCTGCCCTTTATTTGCTTGACATTCATGAACCCTCTTGATTAATCACTATTGCTTCCTAACACAACGCCAAACACACACCTGTTGGTTTCCTGATCACAGATTCCGTGATAAACAGAAATGAAATCAAATGAATGTCCCTGACGGGATCGCCCCGTTCAGTCAACCCACATGGCTAAGACGAAGACCCTGCACATCCTCCAGGGGAAACTGAGCCACTGAGCTGAGATCACTTTGCAGTGCCTGCACACAAAACACACTCAAATATGTTCCAAGAGACGGGGAGCCCCCCAGAACAGTTTGGAGATATGGGGACCCTGAAGGCAAGGCTTTGATCACTGGCAACGCCCATCATCATGACAGCTGCTTTCCTTGGCAGGGGCTTGCCCGCCCCCCTCACCTGCACTGCCCCTCATCCTGCTCCCCCACCTTTCATTTAGGTCATGAGCTGGTCCTAGTCGCAGACGTTCATGGTCCCCTCCTGATTCCAGCCTCCTTCAGGAACAGAGACAAGGACCCAAGGAAATAGGGCCCCTTTCTGGGGATCTCCTTCCTTATTCCCCCACCCCACTCCCGCTAGGTTAGTGTGTGAGGTCTCCGTCACTGAACTAATGTCAAACCAAGGGGGCAAGAGTGACCAGTGGTTGTGTTGAATGGAGTGGAACTCTATTTCTGATCCATACACATTGACCTGCAGTGACATGTCAGAGGAAAGTCGAAGAAGGGATCAGGTTTGCAACAATTGGATATCCATGGGCCAAAAAAAAAAATGCAAGACAGACATTGTGCCATTATATAAAAAATGAACCAAAAATGAACCACAGATCTAAAGGTAAAACTGAAAACTATAAAATTTCAAAAAGCAAAAGTCTGTGCACACTGGGCCTAGGCTCAATCCATAACAGCAAAGAGACTGAGAAGTTGGACTTTATCAACATTGAAATCTTGTCTTGAGACTAGAAGGACAAGTCACGGACAAAGTGAAATGTTTGTAAATCGCATGCCTGACAGACTTGTGTCCGGAAGGCTTTAAGGATTCTCAAAATGTGCTCATTAAAATGGAATCTTTAGACTGCGGCCCACTGGGATGGAGGTTCAATTCTGGCTCCCAGGAGCAAAGGCTGGGCCTCCTACTCCCACCACCTGAGGGCAATGATGCCTAAAAAATAAAAAAATAAAAAGTAAAAAAAAAAATGGAATCTTTAGAAAAAGCCTGGTAAAATACGAGCAAGAGATGAGCGATCGTATTGGAACATGCACGTCACCAAAAAGTCTGGACAGATGACAAAGAAGCTCATGAAAAAAAAATACTCAGCATCCTCAGCTAAATGCTCATTAATATCACACGGAGATACTGTCACACACCTGCTGGAAGGTCTAAGCATGTTTAATCTAGCCAAGTGCTGGCCAAGCAGTGGAGACCCCGGAACACAGCCGTTCCAACATCTCTGGTACCGTCCCTCCGGACTGGTGTGTCAACAGGTGAATGGACAAACCAATTGTGACACATCCATTCAATGGAATACAAAACCCAACCATTGCTATTGAGTGAGCGCCAATTCATAGCCACCCTGTCGGACAGAGTGGAAATGTCCCATAGGGTTTCCAAGGCCGTTGTCTTTATGGAAGCGGGCTGTCGTATCTTTGTTCCGCAGAGCGCCTGGTGTGTTTGAACTTCTGATCTTTGAAGAAGCGGCCAAGTGCTTCACCCCTGGACCACGAGGGCTTTTCACATAAGGAAACGCCTACTTTTATGGATCCACCCAACAATGGGGATAAATCCTGAAATAGTTTGCAGGTTGCAAGAGGTCATACACAAAAAGAATGCCTCCTGTGTCTGTCCTTTCCTTAGAAACCTTCAGGAAGTCCGAACTAATCTACGGTGATGGGAAATGGGCCTGCGGTTGTTTGAGGGTGAAGAGAGACAAGGAGGGGAAAAGGGAGAGTCCCAACAAGCTTTGTGGAAGAAACGATTCTGAATAGGTCCATTATCTTGGTTGGGATGATAGCATCACCGTGCCCATGGTTGGCACATTGTACACCTTGCAGTACCTACATGGCCTTGTATATCAGTTACTCACTGAAGCTGTTTGAGGAAGCCTGGTGGTTTAAGGGGTTATGAGCTGGACTGCTAACTAACATCGAGATCCTTGGTTCAAACCCGCCAGCTGCGCCACAGGAGGAAGATAGAGGCGACTGCTTACTTCTGTGAAGGTCTGCCATCTCAGAAACCCTCATGTCAGATTCAACTCAGTCACAGCGGGCTTTGACTTAAGAGTTGTTTTGGGGGGGGAAAAGATTCGGTGAGATATGTGGAAGCCAGTCAAAGGCCTGAGGATGATGGGAGAGGATTGTCCTGAGGTGTGAGCATCCTTGTGCCCCCACTCCTTCCCAGGCCCCACCCTCCATGCTACTTACCGTCTGGGTCCGTAGATTGGGTGAGGTTGTCTGCCCCGACCACAGCTTGGTAGAGGTGGAGCGAAGGATCCGCAGCTCGAGAGTGCTGTAAAACTGACCGTCCCATCCCAGTCAGCACAGAGGCGTACCCTGAAGCCTGGGGGAGCCAACTGCCCGCCCTCCCTGGGAGTTAACACCAAGAAGACCTCCCTCAGAGTCTCGCCCTCCGAGGCCTTCAGTTCTGGAGGGGACTCCCTGTGGATAGGGACCTCTGCTGGGGCCCAGAAAGAGTCTGGGCTGGAGGAAGAGTAACCTCCTGGGTTTCTCTGCTGGCTTGGGGGCCTGGGGGCAGAACGAGGATGGTTCTTACCGACAACAAAGAGAGCCATGAGGAAGATGATCACGCCCACGGCCACAAAGGCCAGCATGGCCTGGGCAATCCTGGGCACCCTGGGGCCTGCAGGGGTCGCTGCCGCCGACTCCATGCCTGCTGGAAACAAGAGTGGGCTGTACTGGCAGGGATCCCTGATCATGCAGGGTGGTAGTGGGGAAGGGAGACACCTTGCAGCCCCATCAAGCTGAGCAGGCGACTGAGCTCACAGCTCTCAGACAGTGGGAGCGGGTCCCTGGTGCACAGGGCATAGCATCTGGCTCAGTGGAGGGAGGGAGGGAGGGAAGAAGAAAGGAGGGGCAGGAACCCTGGCCCTGGAATGGGTTTGTTTGGGGTTTTTTTTTCTCTCTCCATAGGCCAGTCCTAGGACTTTCCTCTGGGGGAAGGTCAGGATTACCACCCCCCCACCGCCCCCACCCCTCCCCCCATGGGATGTCTGAGAAAAGCTGGGCCTGAGGATTCTGGGTCTGAGAGCAGGTGGAGGGATCTCGGCCCACAGGCTTCTTGGGCCAACCCAGGGTAAAGGACTGGAATCTAAAGCCAAGTCAGCGTATATCCCAAGTACATCCCTTTCTCTGTGCAGGGTTCCATCCCCAACCGATGGGCAAGTGGCATCCGGAGAGATTTCTCCCAGGAGCTGAGGATCCTGCCCTCCCCTCCCCCCATGGTCTCTGTTTTCCCCCAGGCCAGGAGCACCATGGGCAAGGCGGCAGAGGGCGGGCCATCAGCAGCCGGACGCAGGGACGCAGGTTTTCTCACCTCTGGGGTGCAGGGAGACACACTGGCTGTCTGTGCAGAAATAGGCGTGGGTACCATTCACCTCTGCTTCCTTCATCCTTCAGAGCTGCTCTGAGCTGCCTGCCACCCTCAGAGGGCCGTGCCCTGAGCCAACGGCACTGAGAAGCAAAACGGAGGTGCCTCGACTTATATGTTCCTAGGCAGGGCCTGACTGCCCTGGAAGCTTGAACTCTCCCACTGCTGACTCTGTGGAAACCAGCCTCGCACACACAGTTAGGTTCGTGGCTACTTCCTTGCTGTCATGTGGCTACTATGATGAATCATCATGTAAGACATCTGCTAGGCAGGATGTCTTTTTATTGCTACAAAGTAAACATCATGAAAGCATAGTGATTCCTCACAAAAACAATATGTCAGGGCTGAGCCCCGGACTGGGATGGAGGTTCAATTCCAACAGCGGCTCCACAGGAGCAAAGGCTGGGCCTCCTACTCCCATCACCAGAGGGCAGTGATGCCCCTCCCCCCAAAAAAACCAAAAACAATATGTCATTATAGATTGTGAAATATTTATTTCTAATGGCCAAAGAAATGACATTCCATCTTGCAGCATGGCATAGCATGGGTAATAGTCTTCAGGCCGGGTGCTCCTTTGTGGGCCTATCTGGATGTGACCAGACCCACCTGGAGATGGATAGAGAAACGGTGTCTCGGTTCCTAAGACCATGGATGTGTTTTCTGCTGAACTTTGAGACCCACAGGTTTAGAACTGCTGGCCTAGCCCCATTCTCATGCCTGGTAAGGCACAGGCAGTCAGGGACAGGGGTGACTGGGTGAGTGCTCACAGCCCTTGGGCACTCATTCAGGCCCTCACAGCTGGTGTCATGGGGAAGGTCTTGCTTTTAGCTGACTGGACCCTGACCCTCGAGTGGGTCAAGTTCTGGACTGACTGAAAGAAGGAGGGAAGGAAGGGAAGGCTGGGGATGGGGAAGGAAGGGGAGGCGAGGAGAGAACTAAGGAGAGGTAGAAACAGAAAATTACAACCTCTTCATCCTGTTGCCCAGAGCTAGAAACACTCAGGTCAAGTCGTGTATTTCTTCTTCCCTTTTAGATTCAAATACAGAAGTATCATTTTTCCCCAAGAGTACTTTATTATAACGCAGAGAGAAGACAGACCAAGTATTATGAGCCTCAGGACTTGGGGCACAATGAACGCACAAACTGAATGAGACAAAATTGTCAGCGGTCCCCGGCTCCCAACAGTCCAACCGACGATGGAAAAACACCCACATTCCATGGGAAATATCATGGGGTCCAGGATCTGAGGTGCTGCCTCAGGCGGGGTGGGAAGGAGGGGGGAGATGCCCATGCTGCAAAGACCCACTTACTCTGCTCTTTGGAGAAATGCAACCCCACCTTCCCCCAGGCGCTCCCCAGAAATGTCTTCTCCCCGACTGCAGATCCTCTTCCAATCTGCCAAGGCCAGGTGGGTGTGGACCTCCTCTCTTCACACCCCTCCCGTCTCTCCATAGAGAACTCCCTCTGGGGTTGAGAGACTTCCCAGCTGAAGCAGCCAGGCTCTGGGGTGCTCTGGGGCCCCAGTAAAGCTCAGAAAATAAAGGCACAGAGTCAGCCTGGAGGATGGGCCAGTGAAGGCACCGCCTCCAGTCCCACCACCCAGCCTGGGGCAGAAAGTTGGGGGGGTGGGGGAAGACAGTCCTCTTATGACGTGTCGGAGGGGGTATAAGGCTGCTTACAGATGAAAAGTAAGCGAACGTCACAAGAGGCATCGTTCCAGGACTGGAGGGAGGCCTTCCTCAAATTGACACAGTGTTCGTTGTTCCCGCTATTGTTGGGCTCGCCTGGGATCCAGAACCTGCCGCGTGGGGAAGCGGAGAACTCATTTACAAAGTAGAAACAATCCTCCCCTTCAAAAAAAGTGTATTTCCCACTAAGAGAGTCACTTCCAGGCCAGCTTTGGCCCTCAGGGAGAGCATTGGGAATTTTTATACGCAAGCCTACAGGATGGCTTCCATCTCTGAACCTTCGCGCAGCCACCAGCTCAGGGCCCAACCAGGACTCCGTTCACAGACTGCTGCACCTGCGGTTCTCAACCTGTGGTTCGTGACCCCTTTGGGGGTCGAACGATTCATCATAGTAGCAAAATGACAGTGATGAAGTAGCAACGAAAATGACTTTATGGGTTGGGGGAGGGGTGTCACCACGATATGAGGATCTACATTCAAGGGTGGTGGCATGAGGAAGGTAGAGAACCCCTGCACTACACAGACACACGCCGCGGTGAGCTCGTCTGACAAGGGGCTCCTGGCACAGCGGTGGACAAGGACGTGCTGCTCCCAGGGACCCCGGCTTCGTCCCAGCGCCTCCAGCCGGTTAGTGGCAGAGGTGAGCTACAGCTCCAACCCTGTGCTCCTGCCACCCTTGCCCAGGGAAGACTCAAGCCCCACAAGTAGCTGGGAGAGTGGCTGGGGGCTCACCTTTCACTTTGGGTCTTACTGAATGGAGTGCCATCCACCCACACCCAGTCCCGCTCACTGCCCGCCTTGGTCAGGCCGATCCAGTAGACGCGTTCTCCCGCTGTCTTGTACAGAAACTCCTGAGGTGGGGGGGGAGGGGGGACAGAGAGAAAGCAGAGGTGCTGCCGGGCCCTCTGAGGACCCCGCACCCACAGACTGCCGTCACCGGCCTCGTGTCCTTGTCAGAGTCCAGAATGCAGCTTCCAGAATTATATTACGAAGTTCCCTGAAATGGGCAGGCTCTGGCCTCGAGAAAGAGCTTCCAGAGCTCTAGGCTGACTCTGTTAGAAACCACCCCAAGAAACCTAAGAGGGTGGCCGACCCTGCCACTCAGCGACTAGCTAAAGATGACTCCAGAGCCTGGAAGATATTATTTTGTTTGTTTGTTTGTTTTTTAGGCATCACTGCCCTCAGGTGGTGGGAGGTGGAGGCCCAGCCTTTGCTCCTGTGAGCTGGAATTGAACCTCCATCCCAGTGGGCCACAGTCCCATGCACAACCATACGCCACCGGGGCTCAGCCTAGGAAGATATTTTTATTTATTTATTTATTTATTTATTTATTTATTTTGAGCATCACTGCTCTCCAGCGGTGGGAGTAGGAGGCCCAGCCCCACTGCTGGAATTGAACCTCCGTCCCAGTGGGCCGCAGTCCCGTGCACAACCACTACGCCACCGGGGCTCAGCCCAGGAAGATATTTTTACAAACAAACAAAATCACCATGATCTGAATAATATCTTTAAACTCGTTTTGATGTCACTTCAGAGTCACATGTAAGGACCAGAAAGTGGACCACCCCGGCCTAGGGAAGAATAGCTCTTTCTTTTTCTTTTTTTCTGCAGGCATGATGCCAGCCTTCGTGGGCTCGGCACTGGGCTGTTAACCCTGAGATCGGCAGTTCAAGCCCACCAGCCACTCTACAACACAGAGATGAGGCTCTCTGCTCCTGTAAAGATCTACAAAGCCCCGGAAATCCTCTCTCAGGTCACGAAGCATGGGAATCCGTTCTGCGGCAATGGGCTTGGGTTTGCTGTGCTGCCGTGCAGACACGATCCCTGCATGTTTCATCGAAACGCAGGCGGGCGGGGGGGACGAGCTAGGTGGCAGCACTGGGACCCAAGACGCTGCCTAACAAAAGGGTCTTCCTGCTCAACACAGTGTCCCACCTGGATGGGGATTTCCTGGGTCACGTGGTGACCCTGCTCACAAACCTCCCCTTCCTGGGCACGTGGAGGGGCTGTGCCTCCCTGCCCTCTGGGAAAGGAGAGGGGCTGGCCAGCTCACTCGGGACTGTGGGATGGGAGACGAAGTCATGGGTGCTACTAGGTGTGGACACAGCAGGTCCCACCAGGTCCACCGCAGTGGACGGCACACTCCAGCTGGTCCCTGCCGGGCAAACGGCACCGCTGAGACCTCCTGATGGCTTATTCTTGCTCTCTGGGGATGGTTTGCTGCTCACGTGACTGTGCCCAGCCTGACTCCTGCAGGCTGCACATGAGTCCAGAGGAAGAGCACTCACCTGCTCCTGCGCAGATGTCACGGACGTCAAGTGGGAGTCCCTGGACACACAGTACTGCTGGGCGCTGTACCAGGTCTTGGGGATGTGGGAGAAGTAATAGTAGCTCCCCTTGAAGTACCTCCAGTCTTGTGAGGTCATCTGAAGAATGTCCCCTGCAAGACAGGTAAGAACTGCCGGGGAACACTGCTCGGTTTCTGGGATCGATTGGGGTGCGTGAATGGGATGGCAGACAGATGGGTGAATCGGGCTGGGTTCTGAGATACCAGGGTCCTCATGTAGGGGCCTGGGGACCCTCTGAGATTTGGAAAGCTTCTGACCCTTGAGGCCAGAGAGAGGTGAGCGAGAGAGAAATCGAGGAACTCTATCATGAAGAGAAAGCAACTTTCAAAGAGCCCTCACAAAGGGCCGTACTCCTGGACGCCAGGTTAGAAACTTCCTGGGAAATGACTGGGCTTGGGATAGATTGGAGACACCCCAATGCTTCCACAGTTGGGCCCTGGTCCCTGGACTCCTGGGTAGCCCCTGGAGTCCTTCCACCCTCATGCTGCACCCTCTCTTCTTAACTGCCCAGTCTGTTCCTGCCTGTTCCTCTCTCTGCCTCCTCATCCCCAGGCCCACTGTCCCTACGTCGGAGAGGGACCAGGTCCCACGGACACTGCTGGGACCCTGGTCCATACTTACTCTGTTGTCTGAGTGATTGGTCCAGCCTCTCCAGGCTGCTCTGAAGCCCCTGGATCTTTGCCTGTAAACCACCGGCTTTTCCCAAATCCCTTTTTAACTCTGGGATTTGGGCATTGAGCTCCTCGACTGCCTGCCAGCTGCTGGTTAGCATCTGGATCTCTGCGTTGGCCCTCTGCAGACCCGTCTCCAGCGCCCGGCACCGAGAGCGTGTAAGAAACAGGCTGACGTTCATTCTCTGGATCTGCATGTCGGCCACCCGCAGACCGCCCCGAATCTTCTGGATCTCAAGTCCTGCGGTGCTGATGTTGTCCACACGCCCCTTCAGCAACTCACCGCGGGCCTTTACGCCGGAGAGTGCGCCCAGAAGCCAGGAATCTGAATGTGAGACATGAAAAGGTCATTGGAGAAGATCCCTGGGAGCTCAGAGGAAGAGATCAGCTCACGTGTCTCCCGGAACCAAGCCAGGCCACCCAGCTGCCGCCTTCTAAACACAGCCATTCCACAAATGTGCGGTGGGCATCCAGCACATGCCAAGAGCGCTGATGAATACAGACAATGCCAGCATGAATCCAACAGAAACGCTCTGCTAGAGGAACCCCCGGGGCAATTCGAACCCAGGCCTCAATTTCAGTTTCCTTCGAGCAGACATGGGCACCTCAGTCACGCTCTGGGCCCCAGCCGTCCCCTTGCAGAGACCCCTGCCTTGGCCGACAGCCAGGGGACTCCTAGGAGTCAGCCCACAGGTCCCTCCCTGGTTGGACACACCATGCAGATGCCTAGTCTAGAAGCGACTTCTTCTCCGGAGAAAATGGAAATCAAGAGCAATGAAACCATGTGTTCCCTTGCCCAGGAAACTCGGGTCTCAGGATGGGGTGCCTTTGAGGGGGGATTACAAAGAAACCAAGAAAGTGGGAGGGAGGTGAGAAGAGGGGAAAGAGTTGCTGATGCCCGGGGTTCAGGTAGAAAGAAAATGTTTGAGAAGTGTCAATGACAACAAATGTCCAAGTGTGCTTAATGCAATTGAATGATGGAAGATCTCCGCGCCCCCCCCCAATAAAATAACCAATACGAATAAATTTAAAAACCAAGAAGACTCAAAGGAGAGCCCCATGGAAGAGGCCAGTTAGAGACCAGGGGTCTCGTGGGGTCAATGGGGGAAGGAGGCTTTGCTCAGAAGCTACAAGTCTGAGCTCTGTGTGCCCAAGGCCACACGAGAAAGGACAGCCCATTCTCTTCCTCTCTCTGGGGAAACTCGCTGCCATCAAGTTGATGCCGACGCATAGGGACCTTGTAGGACAGGCGAGAGGGCAGATTTCCAAGACTGTAACCAGTCGTTGGAGTAGAAAGCCCTGTTTTCCTCCCCAGGAGCGGCTAGTGGTTTCAAGCTGTTGACCGTGTAGATGGAAGCCCCTTGGCAGTCACTCTGCTGCCAGCTATACAAGGCATAGAACTTTGCCAAACCAGATGGGGGGGGGAAGTCCGTGACATATTCAGCGAATGAGCAGGAAGAGTCCCAGGAGGTGACCCTCAGAGAGGGGAATCTGGGAGCTTGTTGGGGCCGAGGACACCCTGGGGACTCAGTCTCTCACGGGGCCAGGCCCCATCTCATGTGCTGCCCGCGGCGACTCAGGGGTTCTGAATCAAAGGTGCCGCCGTCCAAGGAAGGAAGATGAAGATGGAGATGGAGATGAGCATTTCCGAAAGACAAAAGTGGGGGTCAGGCTGAGCCTCCGTGGCGTAAGTGGTTGAGTGCGGAACTGCGGCCCGCGGGCTTGGCGGTTCAAATCCAGAGGTGGCTCTCAGGAGCGGCACTGGGTAGTGCCCACAACCACCAGAGGCAGTGAAGCCCACAAAAATAAAAAGTGGGGGGCTGAACCCTGGTGGCGTAAGTGGTTGAGTGCGGAACTGCTGCCCGTGGGCTTGGCGGTTCAAATCCAGTGGCAGCTGGATAGCGCCCACGACCACCAGAGGCAGTGATGCCCACAAAAACCAAAAAAAATTTTTTTTAATTAAAAAAAAAAAAAAGTGGGAGTCCCTGAGCAGAGACAGGCAAGCCTGTAACCCAATCCAGAAAACCCCTGAAAGGTTTGGAAGGGCAGTGCAGGGGCTCGTCCATCCCCAGCCGTACTGAGCCTGCTCCTGCTTAGAGAAAGAGGGGCCAGCCCAGGCCTCAGAAGTGCCCCTGGCTAGGGTAGAAGGGACAAATGCAGAAGAGAACGCCGGGAACTCACAAAGAGTGCCCTGCAGCACGACCGAGGTGACCAGGACCAGGGTCAGGAAGGTCAAAACAGCGCACAGGGTGGAAGGTTTCCTCGGAGCCAGAAGCCCATCGGTCTTGGGAGGCGGCTCTGTGGGAAGAAAAAACAGAGATGTGTTGAAGGGGCAACC
>PVJH01047071.1:0-11517 GCA_004026705.1 Nesogale talazaci
CCACATCTCTTTCTGTTTTGTCTTTGGATGTTTTCTGGTAGGCAGGTGCCATGATTCTGTATTCACGAAGGAGCTTCTGCAATTTCAATTGAGGTCGTATTGGGGACCAGGTTAAGTCAGTGTTGTGTTTCAGGTGCACGAAAGCTGGTCTTTAAGTCAGTCACCCTCTTTTCATGCCATAAAGAAACATGTTTTTGACTTTGGGGATGGGGTTGTCGTAGGTGCTCTGGGTTTGGGCGAGGACTGACTGTCTTCCCCAGGGGCCGGCCGGGCCCCTGGTCCCTGGGTGGTGCCAGGTGGAGCCTGGGAGTGCGGTTTCTCTGGAGGCCAGGGTGTCCCAAGGTCTTGGGAGGCCATCGCTCAGCCCCGCAGACACGGTTGCTCCTACGTGGCTACTGGTGACCTGCGCTTAGGCTTGGCAGAAGCCCACCTTGGCGTGTCAGAAGAGCGATTGCACGGTGCATGAGGTGCTGGCCCCACTGCCGGCCTGCCACCTTCCCCTGGGGGCCACACCCTCCGCGGTCACTCCACAGACACGGAGACCTTCCTGTGACCGCTGATCGTTGCCTTAGGGCGGGAGGCTCAGACGGGGCCTGTGCTTTGGGGACCTGAGAGCCATTTGAATCTCTCCTAGAGTTCCGAGCTCTTCACCCTGACCTATGGGGCGCTGGTCACCCAACTCTGCAAGGACTATGAAAACGACGACGATGTGAATAAACAACTGGACAAAATGTGAGTGCCTTCTTGGACGGGCGGAGAGGCAGGCCCGGGCTGGCCAGCACCCATGCAGGGCACTTCTCCATCCCCACGGTGCTCGGTTAGTTATGCCCTCTGACACCAACAGCTGTCCTCGTAACTGCGTGTCCTCCTGCTTCTTCCCAGGGGCTACAACATCGGCGTCCGACTGATTGAAGATTTCTTGGCACGCTCAAATGTCGGGAGGTGTCATGACTTCCGGGAAACTGCAGATGTTATCGCCAAGGTCATTATCCTGGGCTCCCTGGCCCCCCTGAAAGAATTGCCATTAGGTGGCACTGCCTACCCCTGTCTCCATCTGCCCTGGAGAAGCCCCAGCGTTCCCAGGGGACTAGTCAGGCTGCTCCAGAGACTAGCAAGGAGTTTGCAGAGAGTGGTTGGGGCCATCCCCGTGGATTAAAACCCCACGGGAACCTCAGCCAGACCCCTCCGCGAGGGGAGCAGCCCAGCAGGGGGAGTTGAGAGGGTAATACTCGTTTGCTCCGCTTTCCCGGCGGTTTTGGGGTTCTTGGGGAAGCTAGATGTAACATCTTTCATGATCAGCGTGCTCATCTTGAAAATGAATTAGCTCAGAGGGTTGGCGTACGGCGTAGCCCAGATAACTGATGTTGAGGTCACGTGAGCAGTGTTGTCCAGCGGGCGAGTCTGTGCTGTCACTAGCAGCAGTGGCGGTACACACCTCTCATTCATCATGAACACCTGTGAGCTGTGCGCTGTCACTTACCTCCAAATGGCTCCTTTCTGCCGTGGCACCTGCTGGCCCTGGCCAGATCCTACAGCGGGCTGACCACAGAGAAAGAGCGGAGTGCCCATTGCGGTTAGGGCGGGCAGGTATGCTCCGAGCCGCTGTGCCCGCGGTGAATGTGCGCTCGGGCAGCAAGGAGGACAGGGCTGGCGGGGGAGCCAGCCTGCCTGCCTGCCTGCCTGGCTGCGCCCGCAGCTCTGCAGAGGGTCGGCGTCCTCCTGCCTGGTGGTGTGGTGTCTGCAAGGAGGCGCTGCAGAATAGCACGCAGATGCCGTTCCCTGCTCCCCTGCTCGTTCTTTGACAAGCAAGAGCACCAGCATCATACGGAGGCCCCCATTTTGCTCCTGAGCAAAACATCCTTCTTGTTTTCTCATTTCTCTCACTTCCCCGTTGTGCAGGCTCTGCCGCCCTGCCCCCTCTTGCCACTGTGTGTCCCCCAACAGGTGGCGTTTAAGATGTACTTGGGCATCACTCCAAGCATCACCAACTGGAGCCCAGCTGGTGACGAATTCTCCCTCATTTTGGAAAATAACCCCTTGGTGGACTTTGTGGAACTTCCTGATAACCACTCATCTCTGATTTATTCCAATCTCTTGTGCGGGGTGTTGCGGGGAGCCCTGGAGATGGTGAGTGCGGTGCTTTGTCTTCTGGGACCCCTACAACGTAGTATGGGAGGTGTCTGAAGGGGAGGTGGGAACTCGAGAGGATGGGCCTTGGGCCCAGCCCAGCCCTTTGCTTTCTGCAGCAAAGCTGCTGCTGTCTAGGGGTGAGCCTGGGAAGGATTCTCCCCAGCAGGCTGGACGGTGGTGCTGTCCTCTCCTAGACTGTGGCACATCCACTTCCAGACTGGTGCGTTTGGGGGCTGGTGACCACCTCCTTCTGGGGTGCTTTATATCAAGTGTTTTCTGCCAGGGAACACAAGCAGGCGGTCTCCTTCGAGCCGCCTGTGGGAAGTCAGCCTGCCCCCTTTCTGAAGGTGCTCCTGAGTGAGTCATGGTCCCATCACGGGGCATTCCATCGCAGAGCCCAGGGCCAGGCAGCTGCCCTTTCTTTTCCCACTGTCACCCAGGTCCAGATGGCTGTAGAAGCCAAGTTTGTCCAGGACACCCTGAAAGGAGACGGTGTGACAGAAATCAGGATGAGATTCATCAGGCGTATTGAGGATAATCTCCCCGCCGGCGAGGAGTGACGGAGCCTGGGATTTGGAGGTGGCCGGCCAGAGCCCCGTGGGGACCAGGAAGCCTCAGTGCACCTTCGGCCCCCAGAACGCAGAGACTGTTCTTCTAACCTTTTTTCCTGCTAATAGAGAGCAGACTGGGGTCGAGCCGTTTCCCCCCGTTTCCCCCTGTGCACACTCAGATGGAAAATTCCTTTCCCCCTTCCCCTTCAGAGGGACTGGATGTAATCATCCCTGGTTGGACCAGAAAGAGTTCAAACCATTTTACATTCCTGATTGAATTTTCCAAAGCAAAACCCACCCTCTGCCCCCCAACCCGGTGAAGGAGGCCGGCACACTGACCCTGCGGCCTCCACAAAGCCATTGGCAAAGGATGAGGGAGGGAGCCCAGGGGTGTGACAGGCAAGGAGGAGAGGCTGGGGCGGGGTGGGGGAGGAGCTGCTCGCTGGGGGGTGACACGCTGTGGGTCTTGCCAGGACAGGGGAGCCAGTCACCCCGGAGGCTGCATTCCTCCCTGCTGTTTGGAGGAAATATCTCGTTATACAGAGGGGCCATCCTGTTTTTCTTAGATTCTTCAATAAAGATATTCTTGAGTGAAATCCCAATTCCATTCTGTTTGTTCTTTCTGCTCAGTGGCAGGACTTGTGCTGCCGTGGGATGAGGAGACCAGGGTGGTTCCTGGGCCCGGCCTCGAACAGGGGTGTTCCCCGCAGACCAGAGGCTGGGAAGCCTGGTGCAGTCACAGGCCAAGGAGGCCTAGAGTCAGAGCAAAATCTATATGGAGGCTGTCCCAGAGCAGGCCTGCCTAAAGTGGGTTGTTCCTGGGCTCTACCCCACACTTAGAAAGTTTGGGTGGGAAGATCCGGGTGCTGGCTGCCGTCTCTTGGCGCTTCCTGGGTGTCACATCCAGCGGAGCACCCTGCAAGCAATGATCTAATTCAAAATCATTTCATTGCCACAGTAAGCGTGGAAGTTAAGAGTTCAAAGCTCTGGAGTCTCCAAAGTTTGTGGCAAGGATGGTACTGGCCTGACATCTGGGGGCAGCTTTTAAGGAGCAGAAGCGGCTTCCGACCTACCGTCTGGGGTGGAACCTGTGCCAAGATGCACCTTTTCATGAAAACCTGTATGGGGAAGATTTCTCCTGTGCTGAATCCTGAGACACAATAGGAAATGTAAAGGCCTGAGGGCAGCACATGTCCAAGTGTGCCTGACGTGCTGGATGGGCGGATGGGTGGATTGTGATAAGAGTTGTACGAGCCCCCAATAAAATGATTTTTTTTTTTAAATGTAAAGGCCAAGGTCGAGGAGCAGGAAGGGATTCTTCCTGGTCAGCAGAGATTGAGCTTTGCTGGCAAGCAGCTGGGAAACGGAGCGGATGTCAAAGGAGTCCACCCTTCATCTCGTGTTGAGAGTGCATGGTGGCGTTAAGAAGTCTCACACCACTCCCAAGAACACGCACAGGGAAAGCGAAGGCTCTCGCCTGAAAGGACCAGAAGAGGACCAGAGGATAAATGGCAAAGTGAATCCCCGGGCTCGGGAGTGCCCATCATGGGCTTTTCTGGCCAGCCACTTTGATAGTTCACGGGGCAGGGCTGTCTGACCCAGTGTTCCAGCAAACCAGAGACTGGTGCTGGTTCAGAAGCCACATGGACTAACGAGAAAAAGCAGGGTCATATTTGGTAGCACTTCTCTTGAAAACAACCTAGGGCCTTGTGCTCCAAGTGCTTCGGTCTTTGGAGGGCAAGGGCCCCGTGTTGGCGGGCAGGCTGAAGTGAGGGGAGCCAGCTCTACATGCTCTGTGCTTGATGTGTGCATTGGCTCTGCAGGGCCAGGGGCAGGGCCCGGATCTGGGGCCTGAGCCAGAGAGACCTGACTCCACTGAGGAGGGAGGGAATGGTGATTCGGGGAGCCCAGGCATAGGGAAACATGCCCTGAAGCCTCTCCGCTTCTCTTTCTTCAGCCTGGAATCCCAGGGCTGGCATTTTCAACTGGGCCAATGCAGTCACAGGGAATAAATGAGAGAGGGAACCCACGCTGGGACCCTGCTGTACAAAAGCTTTGTGTGGTGCCTAAACCTGGCCCAAGGAGGCAGTAGCCCCACCCTTTCCCCTCTCCAGGGGCCACCCCCCATGCCCCCACCCCCTGCCCTTCCTTGCCTCCCGTACCACAGCCTGCTCTGGGCCTGGCGTGAGGGCTCAGCTATTTCCTTTCCCAGGGTGAAGCATGGCAGGGTCTGCGAGCTGTGATTACAGGTCCGCTTAATTAGTTTGGCCTGTCACAGCCCTCAGGTTGGTTCTTTTCGTTCTTTTTCTTTTTTTTGTTTTTGTTTTTGTTTTTGTTGTGGGCATCACTGCCTCTGGTGGTCATGGGCGCTACCCAGCCACTGTTGGATTTGAACCGCCAAGCCTGCGGGCTGCAGTTCCGCACTCAACCACTTACGCCACCGGGGCTCAGCCCCCCAGGTTGGTTCTGTGGTACGATCCCAAGGACCCTGGGAAGGTCGAAGCTGGCAGGTCGTTGAGAACATCACCCCATTGGCTATCATGTCACCCTCCCATGCCCCGAGGGAGCATGTCCTGCTCCCCACCACCCCAAGTCTACCTCCACCCCTGTAGTTCTGTAGTTGGCCGTGCATTAGGGTATGGCTCCCCCTGCCTTAGGGGGACAGGCTGGGAGAACCCCCGGCCCAGGCTAGACGGCAGACACCATGGACCACAGACACCTACAAGGATAGGCCGTGCGGCCTAGCAACATGGCAGCGGCCACCTAATGGTGGGGTGGCGCTGCGAGGAACATGGGGTGTCAATGAAAGTTCCTCAGGAGCCTGGGTCTGGCCAGGGGGCTGCACCGGTGGCCTCTGACCCCGGGCGGTGACGGGACAGCGCGTTCTGCAGCCGGCGGCCACCAGAGGTCTCCAGATGGCCAAGCATTGTCCCCGAGAAAGCGCTCGGCAGCCCTGGCTTGGGGAAGGTCCCGGAAGATGCACCTGATGGCGCACATTTCAGAAGCTGAACTCGACCCCTCGGTCTGGGCGCTCCCGTGGGGCCTGAAACCAGGCCAGGCCTCCTGGCTCCCCGACTCAGGGCATTGGGAAGGGCAGGGCACCATCGACACCCCCGGGGTGCGCGCCAGCGCGGAGGGCGCCCAGCACAGCCCCCTCCTCCCTGGGAGGCCAGGGCACCAGCCCCATCCCAGACGGAGCAGAAGCCGGCGTGGCCCCAGACAGCGCCCCCGGACCCCCGTGCCGTTTCCGTCCTGAGCGCACCTCCCCGGCAGCGGTGCCGGGGGTCCGGCTGGGAAGGAGATGACGTCAGAGCCCCCCCCCCCCCCCCAGCAGCCAGCGCCTCCGAACAAGCCGTTCATTGTGGCGGCGGGGGGAGCGCGGGGGGAGCGTCCTCCGAGCTTAAGTGCTACCATGTGCGGCTCGCCCGAGCCAAGCGGCCGGGCGGGCGGGGCGCGGAGGCGCGCTGCGAGCGAGCGAGCGCGGCCTTTGAAGTGGGCCTGGCCCGACCCCAGCACGGCTGCTGGCCGCCGCCGGGGGAGCTGCGGGACGCGGCGGCGCATTCCTGGGGGCAATTTGCGCTTCTGGCAGGAGGAGAGGGGAAAGTTCTACCGGGGGCCGGCGGCGGGGGGCGGGGGCGGGGCGGCGCTGGGAGGAACGGGGGGTGGGGGTGGGTCAGGGTCCAGGCCGCGCCCTCCTGCGCAGCCTGGGTCACACACCCCGCTTTGCCGGCTTCCAGGGCAAGCCTGCCCTGCAGCGGCAGCTGATCGGAAAAAACGAGGTTTGCACGGCCTTCCTCGTGCTTACCGACTCCTCTCCACGTGTGGAAAATGAGGAACTGCTCAGGATGGGGTGGGTCAGCACGCGTGTACCTTGCTTAGTGGGTCATGGGCTCCCCTCCCCGATGTAAATGAGGAGCAGTTCCCCTCCCCCCCCCCAACACATACAGGTGCCCACCCAGGTGCAAGTTGTGCCCCCCGGGGACCCAGCTGAGTACAATGTGATCGGGGGACTTCAAAACAGTACGTGAGGATAAAATAGAACGAGGAGATCATGGGGTTCTTCATGAACTTGCTGGAGTGCCCCCAGAACTGTGCCACGCGCGGATGGAGGGGCGAGAGGGGAGGTTGGAAATGAGGGACAAAGGCTCATGGCTTTTGTCAGCACACTTCGGTGAAACTCCTTGTGCCTGGATTTTGTCATCTAGAAAATGGGGATGGCAACCCTATCAGGTTGGCCGCTCTGAGGATCTGTTGCTTTCCTGACACAGGCCCACCCAGGAGCCACGGAGTCTGCGCTGATGACGCTGACGACCTTGTCCATGTCCGCCCAGACTGCCCTCCACCGGCCTTCCCATGGCTGGTTTTCAGAAGTAGATCGCCAGGCTTGTCTTCGGAGGGACCTCTGGGTCCACCTGAACCCTCCACCTTCTGCAGGTGTCGAGTCTCCCGGGGTCTCCCGCCCACGCCTCGTGTTCTGTCCCTGGAAGAAGGGCTGCATTTCCATTCAGACCTCGGTGAAGAATACTGAACGTACCGTGCATTGCCCGAAGAACGACGAGCCCATCACTCTTAGCCAGGATGCTCCTTAGAGGCCAGGGTGGCGAGACTGCATCTCACATACTTGGGACATGTCATTGGAAGAGGCACTGGTCCCTTCCAGAGAAGACACCCTTGAGGAAGGGCAGGGAAGCTAGGGGAAACTAGGCCCCCAAAAAATGCAGTCCCTCAGTAAGTTGGATTGACATGGGCTGAGACGGGGGCTCCCCCCAGCCCCAACGGTGCGGCCCAGAACCTTCGGGAGGACACATGAACATGGCGAATGGGGAACTGTCTGGCAAGCACTGTTGTGTCAGAGAGTGGAGAGAGTGATTTTGTGACGGCTGCTATTATCAGGCACCACTGTGTGGGTTCCGAGTCGTAGCCACCCCGTGCCCAACAGAATCAAACACTGCCCAGGCCTCCCACCATTGTTCCTCTGCCCGAGCCCATGCTGTGTCCACTCGTCGAGGGACCTCCTCTTTTTCACGGCCCCGCCACGTCACCAAACGAGATGTCCTTCTCCTGGGCCAGGCCTATTTGTCCGTCACTGTCCCCTGAGCACCTAGCACAGCTTCCAAACATCCGTGTTGCCTGACTGACTGTGGCCTGACGGGGTGACCAGCTGGTGGAGAAGGTCCACGGAGAGAGGGGGATGTGGGCAGCGTGGACCTTCCCCAGGACTGGCTACAGGATTTGTGGGGCTCAGGGCAAAATGAAAATGTGGGGACTCTTGTTCAAAAGTCATTAGGGATCCAGCAGCATGGAGCCAGGGTAAGGACGCAGGCTGCACCCCCATGAAGTCACCCCTGACCTCCACTTCCTGTACAATCACAGCTCCCGTTTGTCCCAGCCCAGCTGCCCTCGGGGATCCAGCTGCTTGGAGAACTGGGATCTTCCAGGCCTCTTGGGATGCCCCCCGGGGAACGTAGAGCAGGGAGGGGTTATGGACAGTGTGGACAGGCAGAGAATGGACTCAATGGAATGGCCTCCCCTCAAGAAAGCCTCTCCACCCCCCCAGGAGCTCACCTCCCTTCCCACCACCCAGGCTCCTGGGTGGTCTGGGCACATGTGGTCACATTTAGATGTTGATTGAAGCAAAATTGTTATAAGATTAGACTATTTAGGGCCACTTTGATTTCTCCTGCATTGCTGGGATTTTTGAGGATGGGGCTGAAAGGACTCCTGGAGTGGAAGTGGGGAGGGCGCTCCTCAAGCTGTGAGAGGGGTCTCTGTTTCCCCAGCCCTGGGAGGAGCCTCTGGCAACATAAAAGGGGAGAAGGAGGTCTAGAAGGAAGGAGGTCCCCAGGAATGGCAGTCAAGAGGAGTGCCTGCCCCAAGCAGATCTGGGAAGTTGGAGGCGGAGGGATGAGGTCCTGATGGAGCAGAATGGTCCCCATACCACACCCTGTCACCGGATGATGTACACACCAGGGTCACCCACTCGTGCAAACAGCTCTGCCTCTCTGCGGCCGGACCAAGAGAAGAGGTCGCAGCTGGAGGCCTCATCCATGCCCTCTCCAGGCTTTGAACTGGGGTGATGGGAGCCCAGAGGGGGTTCTTAGTGGCAGATCAAGATGGACATATGGGAGGGACAGAAAAACGGAAGAATCCCAGTAGCAGTGATCACGATCACCAGCATTTATAGAAGGAGGCCTGGTGGTGCAGTGGTTAAGCTCCTGCCTGCCAACTAGAAGGTTGGGACACGTGCGGCAGTCTGGCCTTGGAAACACGGGGGGCGGCGAGGGGCAGTTCGACTCTGTGCAGTGGGGTTTGCTCTCTGTCGAAATTGACTTGACAGCAGTGGCTCAGCTTTTGTTTCTTATTTTACTTTCTATAAAGGAGGAATTTGAGGTTTGCAGAAATGAGGTCATTTGCCCGCAGTCAGAGAGGCAGAATTGGGATCCAAACCCAGGTCTGTCTGCCCCACTTCTCGGCCCCTGATTTGAGCGGCCGGGGGCCAGAGGCGGCCCTGACAGGGGTTGCGCAGAGCAGGTTACCAGCCTGGTCTGGTTCCGTTTATTTATTTATTTATTTTGGGGCATCGCTGCTCTCCAGCGGTGGGAGTAGGAGGCCCAGCCCCACTGCTGGAATTGAACCTCCGTCCCAGTGGGCCGCTGTCCCGCGCACAACCACTACGCCACCGGGGCTCAGCCTGGTTCCGTTTATTTAGAAGAACTCTAAGCCTCCCATTTGAGAGCCCTGTTCAGACGCAGCCCAGCCCTCGACTCTGCTCTGAGGTGGTAGCCGAGGGATGGGACATTGACCCAGCCTCGGGGTGAGCCTGGTGGAAAAGTCCCTGGCCTGTGGGTCCTGGACACACATTCCCTCTTGGAGGTTTGCTGAGCAAACACCTGGTGGGCACCAAGGCTGTTGCCACTGAGTCGGAGAGTTGGCCGAGGACAGGACCCAGGCGCAGGCCCCCGGGGGAGAAAAAGAAGGACTGTGGTAAGGGTTTCACAGAACCAGGCCAGAGCTCCCGGAGGAAGTGTCAGGGGGAGTCAGGAGCAGATGGGGACTCTGGCTGAGCTTGCCTTTGAGCTTTCATGAGTGGAGCAAGCGCTTCCTCCCAAGCCCACCAGGACTTTTCATGGGAGAAAATGTAGGCCACGAGCGTTTATGTAATTGCTTAACCAACATAGCTGATAAGTGGTGGAGCCTGGACTTGAACACAGGCAGCTGAACTCCAGCGCCTATGCTCCCAGCTATTAGCCTGCCTCCCTGTGTCCCACCCCCTTCCAGAACCCTCAACCCCGTCCAGTCCTGCTTTCTCACCAGCGTTCCTCTTAGGGATCTTGTCAACTAGACCCCCGCCCCTGCTTCATGGGGCCCCAACCAGGCTCTCTGCTGGTTTCTCTGTCCTGCCGCAGCCCCAAAGACCCCTGGCAGTCCCTCCTGTCTGAGGGAGGGAGGTGAGGGCCTGGGCTCTGGAGGTGGGTGAGGGCGAGAGGCCCCACAGAGGAGTGACGGGGCTGGTGTGTACCTTGGCAGGGGGACAGCAAAGTGGGAGGCCCGAGGAGGGCAGGCACAGGAGGGGGAAGGGGCAAGGGGGGTGGGCCCTGACCCAGAGACAGACAGCCTGGAGCCCTCCCCACTCCTTTTCTGGTCCTGCTGGGGTCTCAGCTCCTTCCCATTATAAAACACAAAACACAAACCTTCTCCCATCCCAGCCTGTGTGCCGGCCTCCCGTTCATCTAAACTGATCCCTCTGTATTGATTGTCTCTCCGGGCTGGGCCCCCTTTTCGGCACCTTGTAGCCAGACCCAGAGGCTGCTCTTCAGGACACATGTGGCCCCAAAGGCCTCCCTGCCTTATGTAAACCCTCACTCATGCCCCCACCTCCCCAGCTGGGCCCCACGTCTCCCCTGAAGCTTCCTGCAGTGCTGTGATCCTGGGTTGGTTCCTCCTCTCAGTGGGTCCTGCCCTCTTTCCCTGGTTCAGCTTCCCTGGCACTGCTCTCCCCCTGCCCAGAATCCTCACTCAGCTTCTGGACCTCCCAGTCCCACTCGCTGCCATCGAGGGAAGGCTGACTTACAGCGATCCTCTAGGGCAGGCATCCTCAAACTACTGCGGCCCAAGGGCCACCTGCGGCCCGCCGAGGTCATCTATCTGGCCGCCAGGTGTTTTTGCTGCCGCGGCCTGTCCTGCTTAGCAGCTGTCTCATTCTGAGCCGCAGTGAATTTGTTCATAGTTTTTTTTTTTTCAACTATAGTACAACAGTCTGAAGGACGGTGAACGGGCCCCCTGTTTAAAAAGTTTGAAGACCCCTGCTCTAGGGCAAGGTAATCTGCCCCTGTGAGTTTCTGAGACGGTAACTACGGGACTAGAAGCCGGGTCCGTCTTCCTCAGAGCACCTGGTGGTGTCCAACTACTGACCTTGTGATGGCAGCCACGACGGCCCCCGCCTCCTCTCTGGAAGTCTCCCCATCCCACCCCAGCTCAGTGCATTGGACCGCCCCATGCCCCACTAGACACCTGGAGCTTCTTCCTTCATACCTCCTTTCCCGCTCTTTTTCCAATCTCTGCCTGTTCACTTTCAGTACCCACTCCCTTCACCAGCACTGCCCGCGCCCCTGGGCCCCTCCAGACTTCATCCAGGAGCCTGCTCGGGGGTGTCATTGCCCACAGTGTCCCCCCAGCAGTCAGGCAACTCTAAGGTACAAATCTGACCAGGTCAGTGCCCTGTTCCCAGTCTTCTATGTCTCCCCAATTCCGTGAAGGTGGCCTCTAGCCAGCATTAGCTGCCCTGCAAACCTGAAGCATCAGGCTGGTCACACCTAGCCTGCCTGCTCCCTCCCAC